>OMOW01026025.1:5975-17699 GCA_900312555.1 Lamprogrammus exutus | reverse complement strand
TACATTTGTTCAAGAAATTGCTTTGTGGGTTTTGTTTTCATCACTGGTGAAAAAGTTCCAGACACTTTGGAAAAAAAAAAATCAGGGGGAGAAAATTATTATTATTTTTTTTTTTTTTAAACCTGAGCCTAAAATACTTGGCTCCAAAAAAAAAAGGAAAAACATTATTCAGATTTATTGGTTTTCAATGCAAGATCTATCCTACAAAAAATAGTTCTGCGTAATAGCATCTTTAAAATTACTATGCAGCGGTATTTATCAGTTTACTATTAAGTGAAAGAATGTTATGGAGTCCAACTTTTAGGTCAGTGTTGCAACGTTGTGACAATAAACACTCAAATAATTAATTTGTACTTAACTCTCTGTCAACAACTTTTCCTAGAAAAGTTTGGACTGTGCCTGAGATTAAAAAAAACAACAATAAAAAACCAAACAAACCCAAAACTAATAGTTAATACCTTTTTGGTCATCTCATAGTTGAATGATCATCTGTCTATAATGCCCTGATGTCCATCTGGATGTGAAGGTGAAATTTGACCTGTTTCTCAATATCTCAAAATGCTCAGTTATTCATTTCCAGAGAGCAGTTTGATCCCAAGATTGTTTCTGTTGTATTTAAACTGAGCCCTTGATGAAGCCATTGTGTGTCTCAAGTTAAATTTTTATCTATTCAGCCCCCCCAAAAAAGAAAAAGCATTGACCTGTATGGTCTCTAGTAAATTCTGTAATCTGGAGATTCCCTCTACACTGCTTTCTGTATGCTGTAGGTTATTCCAAACACTAACAGATGCTTTTGGTTTGACTATAAAACCATCTTTTGGAGGTAGAGGTGTCAAGAGTAGCAGCTGATATCTGCTAGCTACCAACATCAATAAGACAACAGGAAAGTCAACATTTGACATTCAGAGCATTGTGTCAACAGCTTGAGTTCTTCAGAAACGTTTTACTCGCTGTTAAATAAGGAATAGCATTATTAATTAGGAAAGCAGGTATTTACTTTTTTGTTCTGTTTATAATTTAGCTCATATAGCATTTCACAAGTCTACTGTTATGATGATAAATGTGTCCTGTTCATTTCCTCACCATGAATTCATCAGCACAACACAGTCATTGTAAACTCTACAATCTGCTGCCGTTTCTCTTTAAAACATGAACACTGTTTTTACACGCTGTGTGTTCACAGTGTGTACCTGCAGCGATAACTGGGAAGGCAAGCTCATTACTTCGTGTTGGTTTTCGTAATAAACGTCTTCCAGGGAAAAAACTAAATAAATTCAGAGCTTTTATTATGAAATGTCTAAAGTAAGTATGGAGTACCATCGACTATCAAAGTAAGGTACACCGACTGTACCTTACTTTGATCGAAAAACGACTAAACTTTGAGAAACCGTTCATTTGTGAAAACGAAAAAGGAAAAAGAATTGGAAGCTACGATGGGAAATCAACTTCAGGGAGGCCATTTTCCGCCTTAACAAACCGACGTTACAACAAATCGAACTTTAAAGCAAAACTGGTCAGTTTGAGCGATGACATATCAAAATGGATTTTTTTCTCTCAAATCATTAAACCATTTAAACATGATCTTTGTGGAATGTTTAATGTACCCTACCTTCTAAATGTGTCTCAGCGCATTTCCTACTCGCCGTGTCCATTTAGTTTGGCCACGTTGCTTGGAAACGCCAATGTCATGTCACGCTGCATTACCCATTACCATGCATGCTGGGTCATGTAGTTCAATTTGCTTTCCAATTTTTGTTTTTCCTGCCTTTTATTGTTACCGCCATAACACAGTTTCAATGATTGTAGACACGTAGGTCCAAAAATGTGAGTAGCTTGACAGTCTACATACATTCAGCATTTGCCTTTACTTTCTAATTGTACACCTGATGTTAAAGGACAATTTTTATATCCCATAATTTAATTAATCAGTGAAAATCCTTATAACTGCTGCTTAAAATCTCTGCTAAATTGTAGTCGTAGTGGCAAACAGATTGTACAAATAATCAGGAACACTTAAGCCTTCCTTTAATAAATGATGTAAACAGTTCTTGCTGGTAGACTCTTACCTTGCTTTGTCACATGGATGTGTTTTTGTGCCTGTTTTGTTTGATAGTGTGGAGGAAGCCAAGCCTGACAGACGCAGGATCCAGAGGGAGACATTTGCATCTGATAAGGACTACAAGGCCCAAAGCAACCACACTTTATTCTTCATCTGATTGTACTTTGGCCCTGCACTTTAGGTAGACATCTTTCAGTCTTTAAACTGTATTGTACTGTATTTATTGCACATTACTGGGTAAAACATGATGAAAATAATTTAAAATGTTGAAAAATTATCAAAACATATGATATAAAGGAGTTAAAAATGTGGTTTATAAAATCTAATAATCATAATTATAAACACACCTCAGACTTTATGTTACTTTACTGCTACTTGCAGAACAGTTATATCAAATTTTAGGTTGACCTGCAGAAACTATTTGTCTTCAATTGATAACAGACTTTTTTAGAAATGGATCAAGCTGTCATTGAGTTGGATCCATCCGTCTTTAAAGGTTCGTATGTATATAAAAGGATGTAGGTTTATGCTAAATATTTACTTTCTGTGCATCAACTTTACTGTCAACCCATGGAAACGTGGTGAAAATTTTAATCCTTGTTTTCTGAAAGGAGTAGCTCATATGAATCTGTGTGTCTCTGGTTTCTCTCACAGTGTTTTTGCCAGTTCATCGTCTCCCCTAACAAAATGACTGAATGTGAGGATGCTATTACTGCATCCACTCCCTCCATTCAATGAAATCAAGTAAGGTTTTCCCCACTTCGGAATCCTATGTGAAGGTTCAACTCAGTCATCCAGGTAGTAAGAAGCAATGGAAGGCTTCTTCAATTCTTATATGGTGAGAAAAGCAGCATTTGTTCCCATTTAACATACACACCCATCACAAACAAACAAAAGTCTGCCTGACAATTTCTGCTGTTATTGCTCCTGTAGCAGATGAGAAATACCACTACATTCACACATTTAATTTCTTATCTTTGTATTATATATTTCGCCAGAAATCCTTCACTTCATTGTTCGGTTTGAGCTGTTTCCTATTCTCTGGTTGTGGGAGTACCAATGTGTTTTGTCCCATTGTGCCATCCGTAGTTTGGCTGATACAGTGTCACAGTTGTGCTTCTCTCTAGTCTGCTTTGAACTCGACTGAGAGAGATATTGCATGTTGTTGGAGGAGTATTGTGTGGTTTCTGCGACCTGTTCTGCTTTCATGAACTCAGGTGTATTAAAGACCATCAAGGCTGAGACCCAGTGTCCAAGTGTCTGAATCTTCGCACCAGCACACAACGCAGGGTAGTTGGGGCATGACAGACTGCTCCGGTTACACTCCCACTGTCATGAATAACAACGATCATGTTGATAACCAAATCTATGAAAGAGGATTAAGGCCACATTGAAAAAACAGAAGAGTTCTGAGATTAAAGTCAAAATTCTGACTTTTTTCTCAGAATTCTGACTCTAAACTTAGAGTTCTGACTTTACACTCAGGAGTTCAGGAGTTTGTATTTTTGGATTGGACAACTTATTTATATATAACTTATATATATATATAACATATATAATATACATATATATGTATGTTACATATATGTATGTATATATACACATATACATATACATACATCACTTATATATAAGTCATATATAAATAAGTTGGGCAATCCAAAAATAAAAACTCCTGATTTTGGAGGTGTTGATGTGTCCAAATATCAGGTTTGTTGGTCATAACACTGTAACTCTGTGCTGTATTTGTTCTGTATTTGTAAAACCCTCACTGTCAACCAACATGCGACCCACATTGAAGTTTATATGATTACACCAGTAATTTAGCTGCCTCCACATAGTCATGTTTGAAATGTTTACAAAATTTTATATAACCTGTAAATATGCCTCCATTAAGTCCCATTAGTCCTTCTTAGTCCTCCAAATATTACTTACTTAAACATATATTCATCCATTCATATTCAACATATACAATGTAGTTTTTGCAATTCGTCAGTCAGGGAGTTATTTACGTGCATACTTGGAGCCCTTCTTACAGAATGGCTGTACTCCTAAAATGAAAACACCAAAGCTCTCTTAAACATTCATATATAAAAGAAGAGTTAGGGACAGCCACTAATTAACAGTATGATGGAGAGTGACGGTAAAGAAACCAGTGTAGATCAGTAACTTTTATGACACACTGCTCAAAGACTTGTAGGGTGAATTGAAGACTATACATTTGCCATTAGGTGTCAATGCGGTTGTTTGTCTTTGTGTTACAGTCAGATGTATAAGTATGATTGCAGGACTAATGTGTTCAGAGTGGTGGCTGGGGTGGTTTTTTAAATTGGTTGCCACAGTGTTCACATTGGTTAGTTAGTTGGGTGTTGCTAGATGGTGCACTCGGTTGCTAGATTTTTAGACCTGAAACTTGATCCTCGATTTTGTATATTTATGTCAATTATACAACAGATTATAAAGATTAGTAAATGTATATCAAAATTATTAAATCACTAATCATATTTTGAGAGAAGCTAAGGTCCAGAGTCAGAGCCCACTGTCCCAACAGTCCTGACACACATCACTGATGACCGTACAGCTCTAAAAAGCAATAATTTAGTATTTTAAGTAATAGTATACCAGCTGTTAATAAAACTAAGATATGAGATGCAAGTTTGTGAAAAAAATCTTGTATATCAAAACAGTTCAAGTACAAAGTGCCTAAGAGTCTTCCACTTTAAATGCAGCATGGCTACTTTACGGCAAAGCGGAGGAAAACAAAATGGATAACAGAATTCCGATATAAATCGTATTTCATATGTCCGTGTGCTATTTTCCGCACGACCATGCGGTCGTGAAGCTCAGGAGCTTATCCACCGTTTACTTACTTGTAATTGTTAAATTATTTATTTCTCCGCTTCTTTCCGGCGTCGCAACAAGATTTTACGGCAGTGAAGATTTAACATCGATTGAACGGCTTCTGCCGTAAGTCGCTGTCACAGACCACATGGGAAGACGCTGGATAAACGTGTAGTTATCTGAAATGTAAGATGCATCTTTAAAATATCTTAAAGTGTGTTAAGATTTATGAGTAGAGTTAAACCACTGAGCTGCGTCATATGATTCAATATCTCGCTAATGAATGTTGACTTCTATTGTTTATGCCGTTTAGACAGCTAGCATACAAATCTTTCGCTAAGTAAAGGTACCAAAATGTGTAACGACATCAAAAGTTAATATCGTACATTTAAAAAGTTCAAGTAAATGTAACGACATGCTGGTATGAAGAGTAAAATATACTGTAAACGTATCAAAACTACATTGTAAGTACTCGTTATGTAGAATCGTAATGTTAATCGAGGTTAACGACTTGAAAAAAAGGAGTAACAGTAAGGTTTAACATCAGTATATCATCATTTTTGGCTTGACTAAATCATTCATGGTCAAAAATGTGCGTTTTAGTGAAATGACAAAGATACCTCGAATAAAGGAGATATTCACCATAATAACAATCCACAGAGAATATGTGTATTTTGCGGTAATCAGGATTGCACACAGTGGGATAACGAACAGGAGAGATGATCCTGATCTACATCTGTGCTCATCAGTTTTTCACCAGGAGATCCTTTACGAGCTGCATGTACCCAGACGTGACATCATTGCAATTCTTACTTTTGGCATTTTTGACACAGACCAGATTTTTCACATCCACTTGAATGAGACATTTCCTGACATTTTTCTATCTCTATAAATAACAATCCATAAGGCGTAAGTACAAAGAAAACATCCTCTCAATAATATCTGCTATATGGCATGCAGTGATCTGGATCTGGTGGACATAAATATCTTTTTATAGGAGTTAAAGAGTCAAAGAAAAGAATAGATTAAATCCTAGATTTGACCAGATAAATTGATTTTTTTCAATAACTTCAAAGCTAAATCAAACAGCCGTGTTAGTTCAGACGTTAGTGGATACAGTGGTGATTGCTGTTTTTGTATGTAAATAAATATTGGTATTCTGAGCCACTTTGCCGCGTATTCAGTATCGTTCTGTTTTTTAAGAGGAGAGGACTTTGCTAATCCTGGTCAAACATGTCTAGTGTAATGTCTAGATAATGTTAATAATGCAGTCTGGAGCTGGTAATCAGGATATGGATAATTGGTTTATCTCAACAAATTACATATAATCATGTGAATGGGTCAGCAGGGGTGACGGTCTGTAATCTCTGGGAAACTATTTAGATAATCATGTCTTTATATCTGTCTGTCATTGTCTCCGTTTCTTCCCAGTGTGCATGTTAGGATGGAGGCTAAACCCAAAAAAACCTTTTCCCCAAGAAGTGGAAAGATGCTGACACACAAAGGAAAAGGTCTGCTTTAACTTTTATGAGCACTTAAATTAACTCTCTGCTTGTCATGTTAAATGTCCTCTAACATTGTGTTTCACTCTGTACAGACTCAATAGGGACCAAACTTGGCAGTAAACCAGGAGGGAAAAAGCCCTTCAACCCCTACAACAGCACAGAGAAGAACAAGCGGGGAAAGACTGGAGATGGAGGAAAGAAAGAGCAGACATTTAAGTTTTCTAAAGCAGGACAGGGGACTAAGAGGAGGAAACTGCAGACAGGGAGAGGAGGAGGAAGGAAAGCAAAAGAAGAGGAAGGTGACAAAGCTTCAGCTTCAGCCTCTTTCACATACAGAACCTGACAATTTATGATGTTAATGGTGGTTTTTGCAAGTTTTACTCCCTTAATTAATCACTTCTACCGTGTGTATGTGGGTGGGTGTGTCCGTGCGATTAGGCCCAAAGGCTAAGAAAATGAAGATGGGTGATTTTAAGGAGAAGAAATGGCTGAAAAAGGAAGAGCTGAAGAAGAACAGACAGCAGAGAAAGAAGGACCTGAAGAAGAATCGGCAGCAGGCAGAGAGGAAGGACATGTTTGAGATCATATGTCAGTCCAAACGAGTGTGGGGAGAGCTCAGGAGGTACACACACACACACAGACACTCAGACACCTGGATGGATGTGAAACAATGAGACTGTGCTGAAACAACTCCGAGTGCATTGCAGGGACAAACAGCTGATCACAGGGCTTCACACTCTCGGTCTGAAGATTCAGTAGAACTCTGTATGTACAGTCATGGCTGAAAATATTGGCACCGTTGCAATTTGTTTTCAAATAACACAAAAAAACACAATTTCTTCCAAATTGTGAAATTAAAACATCTTTTGGTATCCACATATGGATTTGTTTGGTTTGCAGGCACAATGTCAGTGACCTGAAAATTCTGTAAAATCAGTACATCAGAGTATCACTTTAAAATGAGCATAAGTACCTTTGAAACCTGCAGCTGACCCTTTACTGACACATTTGTAGTACACTCTGAATGACTCTTATACACAGACATTTTCTATGATTTGGATAGCTTTGTTGTACCATAAATAGCAACTTTAAACGTACAACAATGTCAGCATTGTCAAAGGTCGTGTAGTTTTTGAATTGAATAATTGCTTTTGTATTATGCTATGATGATTTGTGTGTGAACAGGAAAAACTGTGACAGCAATTTGAAGAAGAAACTGATGAAAGATCTTCATGATCTCATCCGTGGAAAAGTCAAACAGGTTTGTCTCTTTTACGTATCATTCTTATTATAGTACTTTGTCACCATCACTTGCTGGGTTTCCATCGCCCGGTTTGTGCAAAACACATTTGAATATGTAAAAAGTTGACACAAGTCAAATATGAATTATCAGTTTTTCCATTAACTGAATAAATCTCGCCTGTTGTTTCCACACTGCACACACACAGTAGGTGGCATCATTAAAAACAAAGAGGAGTTTCATGTCTCACTCGTTTGCTTGCTGTCTCATCTCGCGATAAACCCGGCAAACATGGAGCAAACTTTCTGTGATTTTGTAGCTCTTGGAATTAATCATTATGTCGTCAAATAATGATATAGCTGTAAGTTGTTTTTCTTTGATTAAAATTAAGAAAATCTCAGCGCCTCATGTTTCCTTCAAACATCTGTTACCCCAATCTGGAAATAAAACACCAAACGTAACCACTAATTCACATCTGTTTCCATTACCGTTTTGTAAATCAAATCTTTATTGACTCGCCACAAAAACCACCTCAAGCGAGCGTAAAACCCTTTTAACAATATTTGAATTATTTTTTTATTTTTTATTTGAGGTTTAAATTATACATTTTTCAGTTCACAACTTCTAACTGCACAAAACAAAAGATAGTGGAAACCTGGCTGATGACACTTCAAAACAAGCGTTTTAGGGTGTATTCAGACCTAGCTTGTTTGGAGCACTTGTTCTGAAACCTGGAGCGTTCCCTCCCCTAGATCGGTTCGATCTAGGTTCCCCTAGATCGATCGAGCATATGTGATCACCGTTATCGCACTCGGGTCTGGACCAAATCAATCATTCCGAGACCACCTAGAGAGTGTTGTCTCGGCAGGCTTTCAATTGCTCCATGGAGCGGTTCGTTTGTAGTGAGAATGCAACCGACTCAATAAACCGATACAACTCACTTGCTGTACTGTATACGCTATGAAAAAGAGTTTGCCGATAATGCCCTGGCTTATTAATGTTGTAAATATCTAACCAAGCTTACCCGATGTGTCTTTGGAAGAGAAATTGTTGGGTGAACATGTTGTTGTATGTCTCCATCAGAGCGTGTCTTTTCCTACGGAGGTGTCTTGAGGCAGTGCGTCTGATAAGATGCATCGAGACATTGTTTTCCAGAAGTAGCCTTGATGCTCGCTCAAATTGAATTTGTTGTAGATAAACCGAACATTGGTAAATCAACCAGAGAATAGCAATCAAAGCAATTATGCACATGCTCCTGATGCTCCATTTTCGATCTTATCGACCGTTATTTTGCAAAGAAAATGTTTCTCAGGTAAGGGGTCAACTCCCCGAACAATTCTGACCAATCACAAAATAGTTTGCCAGCGCGTGGTGTTTGTTTACAAGATTTGGTCTGCTTTTAAGTGTTACCGTGTGAGCACAAATCCAACCAAGGGCCAAGTGAAACATTATTCCCTGAATCGGAACAAGCAAACGAACTACAGGTCTGAATACAGCCTGAGTGTCATTACAAGAAAATGTCACTGTGAAAGGTTTGAATTCCTCCTCCTGCCTCTAGATGGCGTTTGCTCATGACTCAGTCAGAGTGCTGCAGTGTTTCATCCAGTTTGGCAACAACGAGCAGAGACGGGAAGTGTTTGATGAACTTAAAGGTGAGTGCCCATGTTTTTCTTACTACATCCACCCTTCATTTTCCTCATTCTGATATCTGTCTCTGTCTCCAAGAATCTGTGTGTCACTGTCCAACATCCTGTCTGTCTCTTTGTCCAACATCTGTCTGTCTCTGTGTCCAACATCCTGTCTGTCTCTGTGTCCAACATCCTGTCTATGTCCAGAATCATGTCTGCCTGTCTGTGTGTCTAGCATGGTCTGTCTGTCTGTCACATGTTTTCTCATGTCTTTAATGGTCACAATAATCAAAGCATTGGAACTAGATCATACATGGTAACCTCATACTGATCAATTTTGAAAATGGCTTGATTGGTGCCAATACTGATCTGGCAGGAAAAAACATACTTTTTTCCCCCAGAAATGTGTTATACAGATTGAGTGTTATCATCTGCTGATTTCTTCATGTGGAACAAAAACATTGAACGTATGATTGTTAACTCTTTGTATTTTGGCGTCTGCTACAGATGACATCATTAGTCTGTGTAAGTCTCAGTATGGCAGACATGTTGTGAAGAAGCTGCTGATGTACGGGTGAGTCAGCTCAGCCTGCAGCTCTGCACTGTTTCAAACCTAATCTCCCTCCTGTTGTATATATGTTAGCATGCGTGTGTGTGTGTTTGTTTTGCTCAACAGGAATAAGGAGGTGGTGGCAGGTGTGATCCAAACATTCAAAGGTCAGGTTCGGCCAATGCTTCGCCACGCCGCCGCCTCGGTTATTGTGGAATACGTTTACAATGACAAAGCCGTACTGGCACAAAGACTAATGCTGACTGAAGAGCTGTACGGGAACACATTCACTGTCTGCAAGGTACACACACACACAGATTTACACTTTGCCCTTTCTGCTTAGTTTAGCTTTACTTACAGCTTAGAACAATAATTTCACTTTAGTTTATAAGTTTGTGTATCTAACATGTTTACAGTTTAAGCCACTTTAAACTGCATTTATATCAAATTGGACTTTGACCGCAGTGAGCTGAGAAGATGTGGAGGAAAGATTCATCTCACAGCTGCACTACATCAATCAACGCTCATAAATTCAGATTTATGTATTTTCATGAGCCTAAACAACTTGAAGGAAAATTGCAGTTGCAGAGATTGCAGTTAAGGCTTCATTAAAGTTTTAGAACTAAGTGAGGAAATACTTCACCCAGAACCATCAGGAGTCAGAACTCTGTGGTTCTTTGCTTGTGTTTCTGCACACTACAGCAAGTAACATCTGCATCTAATGGAGCCACTTTGGCTGCGTTTACACTGTCAGGTTGATGTGACCCAATTCAGGTTTATTGCTGATGTGTGGCACAGATCAAATCTGCATCATGACAGTGTAAGTCAAGAAAAAAAACACACGGAATCTGATATTTTCACATCAGATTTAGACCACGTGGAAATGAATCATACATGACTCTGATTTCTCCCAATGTGACTCTTTTGTAGGCACACAGATTTGATATTTCTGCTTTGGTATTTGGATTTTCACGTCATTTAACATGCAACAGCGGTCAAACTCTTGAGTGCCTTCTCTTTGGTTTTATCTCTTTGTGTGTTCCTCCTCATCTTCACTCACCAGGTTGTCTCGTTTTCAGGCCATCTTTCCTCTCCACAGGATGGTGTTTTGAATTTTTACAGAATTAGGCGATTGGCAAAACGGTAATATGCAGTGTGATTGGCAGTTTGGCAACAAGCTAAAGTGGTGATTATTCTCCGCCCAGCGGTCAGGTCTGTGACCTGGTTCATTGGTGTGAAACAGGAACGTTTCTGAAAAAGTTCGTGCAGTGTGGAAGTAAAGTTTCCTCTCCCCTCTCTCTCTTTGTCTGTCCAGTCGACTGTGTGTAACACTATAGAGAAAGTTCTGGAGGCGAATCCTGACAAACTGCACAACATCATTGACGAGATGAAGCAGATTCTCACTCCGATGGCACAGAAGTAAGACTGCACGTGCAGACACAAGTGCTCATAACAACGGTGAACAGTGCCACACAGAGGAAACGTTTTGATCCTTGCAGAGAAAATCAACTCAAAGAGTGTGAACACCTCTTATTAGTGGGGAGCAGATTGATTTTTTTATGTGAAATTTTATTCTGTATTTTGTATCTTTAAGCACAAACCTGCAGACAGTGAAACACACTTAACTTGAGCCTGTTTGTTGTGTTTCAGGGAGCAGGTTATCAAACACTCTGTGGTTCACAAAGTTTTTCTGGACTTCTTCATGTTTGCACCGGACAAACAGAGAACGGTGTGTGTGTGTGTCTGTGTGTGTGTGTGTCTGTGTGTGTCTGTGTCTCCCCACTGAACGTCTCTTATGATGTGAGCAGGAGGTGATCGAGTCCATCAGAGAGTCGGTGGTCTACAGGGCGCACAACCACGACGCTGCACGCTGAGCCATGCACTCGCTGGGGCCAGGGACC
>OMOW01025932.1:0-13279 GCA_900312555.1 Lamprogrammus exutus | reverse complement strand
GTCATGGTTACACAAATTGATTGTTGCAGTTACAGTAGTACAGTATGCCTTTGCAGCTGAAATAGGTTAAATTTAGAAGCTCTTTTCCTCTACTCCTGTAACTGCAACAATCAATTTGTGTAACCATGACGTCTCCAAGAATAGCCATGGTAAGACGTGGCTCTAAAGGATTTTAAAAAACAAATCTTGACTTTTTGGCATGTAGAGGAACATGCCATTATTATGAGATCAAGGGCGAAGTCACCACTGGTAGCGTTATGTTGAAGGTTTCCTATAAACTCGAAACCAGAATATTTCAAAGGTCAGACAACACAGGCCCACCAGAACATATTTTGCTGACTCTGTTCTTTTTTTGTCTTATTTCAATGCTATAGGTTTAGATACAACATAGAATAATGACATTTAGAAGCAATGTACGTGTTTACTGATGTACTTGCTGTCTCACCACCTGGATTGCTGCCATCCTTACTCGTAACAATACATTGCAGACCCGCCAAAACCACATCTGAGAATATCCAATGTGTTTTGCTTGGTTTTTTACAGTCTGCACGTTCACAATATCTGATACATGCCACATGTGAACAGAAAAGTGTGTCACATGGTCCTGGTGATGCAAATATAACAATAATGTCATTACTAAATCAAGATAAATAACTCAAGCAAGAAGTGATCTCAGATCATATTCTAGGACTCCATGTTCGGAAATGTTTTGTGCAAGGTTTTTGTTTACACACACACACAAAAACAAAACAAAGAAACACTTCAACACACTATAAAAAATAAAATAACATAAAAAAAATAAAATCATAAATCGTTGCCCTGGTAGTGAGTGTTTATGTTCTGTTTTATCCCTGCCTAGCTTTATTTTTCAGCCCATGAATGATAGTGCATGATGCAAAATCTGTAGGGGGCCAGACTGGAGACTCCACACACTCAGCAGTGACGAGCAGTGGATTAACTCCTGCTTTTCCTTTTTCTAGAAGATTTTGTGCCATCCTGTTGAAATGACAAGTCGCCTCTCCTGACACATTTGCACCTCTCTCTCTCGTTCTCTGTCTTCAGGTCACTGTTTTCTCAGATGCTTCTCTCCTCATCTTGAGCACATATTTATTCTCTCCCTAACCTCTGATTAATCAAGTATGACTCTGAGAGGAAAAAATGCAACTCTGTGGTTTTTGATGCTTCGTTCCTTGTTGGTGTGTCCAAATATGGAACGTTTGAAGCTGAATATTAAGTGTGGACTGGAGGGGGAAAAAAATGAATGTTGTTCATGAAGTCTGTCTTTGTAATCTTTGCGTTCAAGCAGCATTAAAGCTGTACATCACCATTAAAAATCATTAAACTTCACCCTCATCCTACATTTACACAGTAAAACCTGTAGCCGCTCAGCACATGACATGTAGTTTAAAAAAATATACCTTGGTAATGAAGTGCAACGTTGTGTAATTTACACAGCATGTGGCTGTGGACCTGCACTTCAGTACTCTTCATAAAGTTCACATATAAGTCCACTGTTTTACATAATGTGGGCAGAGAAATGTTGGCTGGAGAAGGAAAACCTTCATGCGAGACGTTCAAGAGCCAAAATGGTTCATATGGGGAGAAACAGAGCCCAGCTGCGTGTTATTTACATCACTTACACAGGGATTATGGTAAGATTCAGCTTGTATCACCTGGTTGTACTGTCACTCTGATTTCCTTGTTGCTTTGTCTTCTGGGGAAACCGTTACATCGGCTTTCACAGCTGACTGAGCTGTTTGTGCAGAGAGTAAAAGTCAACACGGAGAGTAAAAACACCAGACCTGCTCCTCTCAGCACAACAACACTCATCCAGCTGTAACCAGAGGAGAGACACCCACAAACACATGATTCACTTTAGTCAATTAGCTTGTTCATTCAACACAGCTTTTTAGACCTCCTAAAAATACTTTGCCTTTGTGGCGTTCATTCCAGAGGCTAATCTGTGAGTCGTAAACAAGCAAAGGAGCAGCCCAAGGCCTTTGACAAAGGAAGGAGGCAGTGGAGAGGTTAGTAACGAGTGATCAAGACCCTGGAGACGAAGCTTAAGCCCCATTTCTAATACATTATTTAGACTGAACGATAGGCTGCACATACACAATACAAACATTTTTCTTTTTCACACACTCACACACCATTTATACACCACTTAACCATAGGCCACAGATGGTGTATATAAATAAAAGTTTGCCATTTGACTGTGGTGCCAAGGGAAAAACGAATATGTAATGGCTGACATCTAAGCACATTAAGCTTAATTAGTCATTTGTCCAGATGTTACTCCCAGGTAGAGCAGCAGGGAAATGATGTGGCAGGGAATTGTTGAGGAATACATCATTAAATATTTGGTTTAATGGAAATAAAAGAGAGCTGTGTGCACGGCCTGGTTTAGCAGACTTAACTGGGCATGATGTTCTCGGTGTGGGGAATAAACACAGTGTGGGCTGTTTCACATGGCAGCGGTCTCCTCCAATAACGTCACTGACCTATTTGGTCACTCATAGTTTGAGTTGCCATGGAGGATCTGCGATGCATTTCGAATGTGTTTAGTGTCAGCAGATATTTTTTTAATGATCAAAAAAACTAGGAAGAATTGATTTGTGCGGGTTTTAAAGAGGAAGTCATTGCTTTTTTAAATTATTAGCATGTTACTTTTTGATTTGTAGAAAATAAGTGAGACCTACTAACTTGTTTAGGGTGTAACCAGCAAAATCTGATTGAAAAAGGGCACAAATTGAATTTGGTGTCCTCTGAGTTAAAGACCTCGATTATGCAATTGTACTTCGATTTACGTAAGCATTCTGCACATCGATTTCCTCACCTAGCGCACCTCCTTTTGTAATTTGATTAACCAAGGGGTCGTGTATATTCTGTAAGGGGAAGAATCACGTTGTATGGTGTGGATGTAATCATACTAAGCGTTGACTCAAGGTTGATGCATGCAGGAAGAACAGTAGCAGCATTTTCTCCCTGTCAGTGTGAACAGGTACGACACTGATTAGACAGTGTGAAATCTCCAGCTTGTCAAGTCTGTACAAAGATTGTGTTGAGGTGCCGATACGGGCTTTGAATAATGTGAGACAAGAACAGACAAAGGAAGACAACGAAGAGAATATACTACAGATGATGAAGGTTTTGTCACGGTCGGGAAGGCTTGAGAAGACACTTGTGTACACTTTCTTTTTGGACAAAGACCACAGTGGTTAAAGAAAATCTCCAGGAGATAAAGGGGAATTAAACCAGGATTTTTCTGCTGGTTAAGCCAGCAGTGGTCCTGTCTGGAGACTCTCTGCTGGCCGCCTGGCTGCTGTATTGCTCTAAAGGGCAGATCCCTCTGGTTCTGCTTATCTAAGCACATCCTGTCTGGTCCAGTTTTTTTGACCCACTGCTCACTTTCAGCCCCAGTGTTTCCTCCTTTGAGCTGGATGTGTGGTCCACTGTGAATGTGGTTAAAGGCTGGCAGCACAGGAGACCACCAAGGAGATGGAACGGACCAGTGGACACTATCAGCAGGACAGGCCAGCCAGGCCTCCACCAAAAACCAAATGTTGCAATATTAAACATCATCTTCTGGGCCTGTGCTTGGAGAAATGGCTTTTCATTAGTCACTACTTTAATCCTGAATGTTTAATTTGAGGGGGGGAAAATAGCAAAGTCCACTCACTTCTTCGAGAGACCCATCCCTAATAATGGAAACATTATTCAAAATCTATATTTTCTCCTCCATAGGATCTGTACTTCCATGGCCCGAGGCCTTCCATTCCGGATTTCGAGAGATAAAATATATGCTTATACATTCAGTTGGATCTTACATGTCAGCAAATGCCTTGGCAAGGTTACTGTTTGTGCGCTATGACAGATCTACAGCCATATTCATTTTTTCCAGCTCGCTTGCTGACTCATCCAGCCTCCACAGCGCTGGATAGGAGCAGCTGGGAGGCTTGCATTACACAAACACATTATTAATGTGTATGACTGGAGTGAGACTAACGGTGCCAATAGAGATCTCGGTTATCGCTATGTTCATATATCCTCGATGTCACTGTGATCTCTTTAGTGTTTTGAGTAATGAACCTAGGAGTGATGGATATTGAAATAAAAAAAATATGTTGTTTTTGCCTATTCAAACATTGATTTTCAAACTAGATAAGCTGTAATGTGTTCATATTTCATCGCGCTGATGTTAGCCTGCTTGCTGTGTATGTGTGATATCATCTACAATGGAAGTTTTTGGAGAAGGAAACCATTGGCGTTAAGTAAAAGAGGTGTAATTTTTAATGAGATCCTGTTAAGAGATCTGATTGGCTGTCAGAGCTGCACCACAATTTCTCACAAGTTTTATTTCCTTGTCTGCCTCTTACTGCTTTTTGTACCATTTTTACATAATCACGACTGCTTTGCCTACATAAACAGCTGCAGAAAAGAAGTACAAAATGGTTAACATGTACTGCACGCAGTACAGCTAATGGTGCTTGGCGAAACAGTCTTCCGATTGCTGTACAGCTCACAAGGCGCAACTTCCTGTTTTGTAATTGGGTATCTAGAGGTCATTGAGGTTTGAAAACTACATGGCTGATCGGCGACAGGGGGTGGGTCCCAGATAAATCAGTTTTGTCTGCAGACCACGTTTGGTGACAAAATACACAAAAGTGACACAGGTATTGATGCAAGATCACGTGTTCGAAAGGATTCACTTCTTCCAAAAATGTTTATCCATGAGAAACTGGCAATCCAAGTTGTTTGTGCTGTGGATTTTTGCAAAAACAGGAAGAAAAAGGAAAGAATATGGAGCCGTGCTAACTGGTGTTGTGTTCCCTTTGCATTGCGTCGTGTGCGCTCATTGGCTGTAGCTAGTCCCGGCCATCATTGGCGATCACGACACATTTCGCATCACAGACTTGACTCCCTAATATCTTCACATATTAAGCCTACGATGCATCGGCACATCTCTCATATCACGTCTTTGAACAGCCAGATTTGCCTGATCCGGAGCTTTTCATCTGTGATATCCAAAGTGGAAAATCAGGATTAAAATCACACTTTGATTAATGCAACATTCTTTTTTCTTTCTTTGGTTTTTTTTTTTGGCGAGCGATGGACCCACAGATCAAACCAAACCAGTTTCCAAAAAAGTCCATCTGAATAATTACTGATTTAATCCAAGATTCAGTCTGAGAGTTTTGTTTTTCTTTTTGAATATCGACAGACAGTTGGACAAAACTCTCTTCCAGTTTTTACGTTGTTCTTCCAATGTAAATAAACGTGGTCCAAGACAATTCATTTCTGTGATGGGCGAGCTACGAGGTTCATTCTGCATCGCTTTGTGAAATCGACGCGTGTGACACAACAAAAAGTGACACAACTGAAACTGCTTTAAAAACACATTAACATTGTCTCACCTAATTTGTAGAAAGATCTATATTTTTAAGCGAACAAATATTTTAGTGATTATTATCTTGATTGTTGGCAGCTGGCAAATGTGCACGTCACTCACTGCACTCTCCCAAATCAAATCATCAAACCACATGAACACGGCGATGACACGGGCCCATATGACACCATCGCAGCCTCTGATACGCTTTTTGTGCGGTGTCATTCCGCACATTCCTCAACGGAGCCTCTGTTCTCTCAAGATGACCTTCAACTTATCTCTC
Organism: Lamprogrammus exutus; assembly: GCA_900312555.1. Classification (NCBI taxonomy): domain Eukaryota; kingdom Metazoa; phylum Chordata; class Actinopteri; order Ophidiiformes; family Ophidiidae; genus Lamprogrammus; species Lamprogrammus exutus. Next base: position 7,607 of record OMOW01025932.1, on the reverse strand, counting down.
CATCAGAGCATGTCTGCAAGGGAGAGGAGTAGTGGGACAGAGAGGGGGGTGGCGTTATCTCACACACACACACACACACATGCACGCGAAGAACTTGTCGAGCTTGTTGGTGCGCTAAGAAAACCCACAGGGCTGGGCCACATTATTATTTTGCTTGACTTTGTTTGTGTCACTGCAGAATTAAATCTACTTTTTGTGTGGTTTGCGTCCGTGTGCGTGTGTGTTCTCGTACTTCTACTATCCTTGTGAGAACCCGTTTGAGTTTTAAGGTCTCTGCGAGTGAGGACGTTTCTAGGATGTGAAGTCATTTTGGACAGGTCACACTACTTCCACGGTCTATTTTAGGACTAAGGCTTTGGTTTGGGGCTGAGTTTAGTCTGGTTTACTTTATAATGCAGCATGAATTTGGTTTATTAACATGTTGTAAGACAACCCACTAAACATTTCGGGCAATATGAAGTGGGTGGCCAACTTAACCATCAACCCAAACAAGCACATTTCACGTTGTGTTGTCATGGCAATATGAAGTTTTATGTGATAATATTTTCAGAAACCATTTTAAACTGATAGCAGGATTTTATTTAAGTCTCAATTTCACAAGACGGTTGAAGTGGCTTCTGTGGACAAGTATGGATTTTATCTCACTTTTCATCCAGGCACTACATTTATGAGGTTTTTCAATATTGGTGCAGGCTGTTAGATCAACATCTGTTTGAAACCAAAACGCTTCCATGGAACCATCTGTGTGCGTGCGTGAGTGTGTGTGTGTGAATCCTTCCTATGGTCTCTCTGGTCGCTCCAGACTTCCCACACAGGAAATTGTCTCGGAAGCACGGCGATGGTTGCCGATGTTGTCTCCGTAGGAATCGCAGCTCAGTCGCTCACAGTGGAAGGAGGTCCTGACAGTTCTGCGCGTGTTCTGCTGCAGCTCAGGTTCTTGTGGTTTTCGGCAGCTTTGAAAAACTCACGCACACGTCTAACCGGATAGGAAACAGTCCTGGTGTCCCGCGCTCCAACCCTTCAACTTCAAGCTGCCACTTTGGTACTCAACATGTCAGGTTCGGTTTATCGAGTCGTGCTCGGCCTACAGCGTCCAAGAACGGCACTAAATCTGTCACTTGTATCCAACGCAAGCCAAGAAATCATTGAGTTCTGTTGCTAGAATATTGCTTCTTGTCACGGTAATGGAGTCATTTTGAGGAAGTGAATCAAATTGGAGAGACTGCTGGTCTTGGCTCGATGAGTTTTGACTCACTGACCTGATCTGGTAGCTATTTCTGTTACCAGCTATCTGACTGTGTGCAGGACCTGATATCACTGCAAGATTTACTGCTTCTGGATTATCTACCCCAGCCAGAACAACAACATTTGATTGATGGTAAATATGTGTTCGAAAACACATTTTTCCAAAATCTGAAACATTGGGCTTTGAAACAGCTTTCTCTATTTTATTTTTTTTCTTATTGAGACATGTAGGCAGTACAATTTATAGATGTTGTCAATTCAATTAAATCAAAGTAGCAAATTAGCTGATGTTTGTTTTATCAAAGTGGCATTGTGACTCATGTGACCAAAATAAGCATTTACTGTAGAAACAGTTCAAATTAGCACATCTCAAATTAGCCATATGTTCTGGTTGTCTTATACTTTGAAAGAATCACTCTGCGTGCCTGATAACTGCATGCCTGCAGAGTCGACTAGAAAGTCTTTTATGGTATTAATTATTTTGAGGATAAGGGGGGTGGCGGCAGTTCAGTATGGAATTCTGAAACTTTTTAATGAAATAACTTCACACAGTGCTGTACACATCATTAGCTTTCTCGAGGGGTTTACAGATTTCACTGGAGTTTGATATTAGAATAGAATATAAGGGAGTATGGTAGCCGCCCACATACACACTGCACCAATGTAAATAATTGAATAGATCACAGTACAACAGTTTGCATGTGAATGCAGTTTGAGCACATGCATGAATTTTGTGCATGTGTATGTGCCTTTGCATGTGTGTGAGGGCCATGTAGACTTTTCACATAACTCTCCTTATGGCCCCGTAAAGCCTGATAGCCAAACGGCTCAGGGCTAATTGGAGAATGTGTGTCTATGTGCGAGCTACAGCTGAGGTCGCAGGGTGTCATAACCCACCTAATCAACATCAACTGCTTGCAAATTACCAACACATGCTGCCTTGTTAGGGTAGGGTGAGGGCCCTGGTTGGTGCTGGAGATGGCAATTGACTGATTTGCATTCTTCAGTATAGGAGTGTTTGGCTGAGAATGTAAGAACCGCGATGCAGTGACTTTATTGATTCTTATTCCTACGAATGAGCCAGGGCTCATTAAATGCTCAGATCAGCTCATTTCAGATTCACTCTAATGTCTCTTAAACATCTGAATCTGAATTTTTTTTCCCCCTTCCTGACTGACCAATTTCTTTGGTTGTGTCCATTTGATAGATTAAATATTTTTAATTCTGTGAGATCTGCCGCATTGCAGATAAAAAAAAAAGAATGAAAAAGAAAGAAAAAGAATTGCAGAGCAAAGTGGAGGCCTATTGCCATTTAACATGAGTCCCAGAGCACATTAAGCATTTGTCAAAACCATGAACGGTGAGCAGCTCTGAGCTTTCTGGGTTGTGTTCTGCCCACTGAATGCTGCCCAGATGGCTGCTTCACTAACACCGCTAATTCTGACTTGGAGGTGGCTCAGCATTTGAGTTCCAAACAAAGCTCAGTATGGATTGTAGCACACTTTACACCACAGCTTGCTACCATGTATTATAGAGTGAAGTATATAGTACAGTGCTTTGTGGTGGACCTACTGAAAACCACACGGTCCCCAGGCCACTGCTCCACCGCTCTCTTAATTAGCTCCTCGTAGTTCCAGTCATGATTTAGGTCTGGATGAGAACTCCCCCCCACCCCCATCTTACCCACCGGAGACCATAAATCTGCTTAAAGCCTTAGCACGGGCAACTCGCCGAGGTCCATGTTCACATCCACACAGATGAGCCTTTCTGATTTCATTAGCAGACTTCCTTATACACACAGTTTCCCCCTTCACCGTGCTACCTCAAAACAACATGCAAATGAAATATTGCATCTACTCAAGAGCGTTGCTGATTTAAAGTGTGTCTGATTTAGCTACTCCAGCAGCCATGTTAAACTTGGCAGCCCGGGTCTGCGCTGGGCTGTGTTTGGAAGTGGGGGTGGCTGATTGAGTTAAAGCTTGCCTCAGCATCCAGCTGGAGCTGAGCTCATCTCCCTGGTCTGACTCAAAGCCTGAGTGAAAGAGCAGATGATGTATTTGTGTATGAGTGTGTGTCTGTCGGGTTGTGGGATTGGATGCAGAGAGGTATATTTAAAGGCATCATTAATATCCTCGTGCCCTAGGAGGTCACATTGTTGGAGCATCAGTCAGAACAGGGAGGGCAAACTTTAGGATTGAGTGTTCTGAAATGACCCTAAATCTCAACACACCAAGGCTTCGTCTCCATTCAGTTCATTCCCAAATGACTAAAAACTCATCCATTTGGCTCTTTTTTTGACAGGTAGAACATTCTTTGTGTCTGCGGGGGTTAAATGAAGAATTGTTTAAGCTCGGTTTTACCATCGTGGTTGTTTGCTCCAATTGATAGCTCAAGAATATCAACACAAAATGAGGCATCTACTATAATTGTGTGTATCATTTTACTGTGAACTGTAAAATTGTGTTGTCCACTAGGGATTACAAGTGCATTTGAAGACACAAATACAATGAGCTAAAAGTAACTAAAAGCTCTGTGGAGCTTCAGAGTTGGGCGATTATTCATGGGGGTCTTCCCCAATGACTCTTACACATCACACTGAGAGATTTGATTCATTGACAATATCAAAAATGTCAATTAAAGCAACTTTAAAAAAGGCAAATATGTTCAACTTGACAGCGCCGTGACTTTTATCACATAATCATGAAGTCTGGATGCTCTGGTTTTCTGTTTCTGGTCCAGGCTCTGGCGTGACAACTCTATTTAGTTCCCACCCACTAACAGGTGTCACTGCTATTCTCAGTATGTGCCGCTCCATCAAGATCAGTCTTGCGTGTTATAGCAGAGCGAGAGATCGGTTCCTGGGTGTGTGTTTTTTTGCCATCGTCACACATCAGTCATTTTCTTTGGAACTCTACAACTGTAACTTGTTTGCACGCTCTCAGGCTGGCATCAACATCTTGCCCCGCTCCAAACGGGAGTAGTATATCAGGCTTTAATTTGGCATGAGAGAAACTGATCTGTTTTATGGCCATGCCTGGATGGTTTGAAGTGTCAAAGCAATCAGCAGTAGTGGAAACTAATAGCGTTGATGAGCAAGCGGGCGTGTAACTGCATCTCCAGCCAGCACATGCCTTCATGTGTATTTACCCTGATAACCACCTGCATAAACTAGTGCTGAATGCACTAAAAGACATATGTGTCCAAGAGGCAGCACGATGGCTCATAAACAGTCTTTATTAATAGAAGTTTTCAGTATTCCATTTGGGAAGCAACCTGGAGGTATCCTGGGTAGTTTGCCTCCTAAAACACTGGCATGCTGTTCACTCCATAGCACAGATATATAAACCTTCTGCACTACCGCCCAGCTGTATGTTTATTCTGGATTAGGTCATTTGTATCCTTACACCTTGGAGGCCTGCTTTTAGCAGAGTGCAGCAAGGCAGAAAGTGAGAGAGGGCTCTGTCTACACGTTTGAAATTGCTCTTGTAGCGATTTTGTACATTTAAGACTGTGTGTGGTTGCTGTCTTCGACACACCTCAGGTTCTACTTGTGCTGTTTGTTTATGCAACACTCATGAGTGGCGTGCTGCTCACGTCCAAACATCCTGCGTGTGACATGGGGTTTTAATTATGTAAAGTTTGAGCTGCCTTTTGTATGTATACATTGTTCTCCAACTAGATTTGTACGTACGAATGTGTGCTTCTCTGCTTGCCTTCGAGTCTGCCCGGGTCTGTATAAGTGTGTGTGTGTGTGTGGTTTGCTCTTTAAAAGTCCACATTCATCCGCTGAGGCCCAGTAGTGGCCACAAGCTCGCCAGCCGTACAACAGAGCGCCTGTTGTGTGATTGGTCTAAAACTGCGTCAGCTCCTTTGGGGGAAATGTTAAAAAATGCCACAGTGAAGAATCCGATTTCTGTATGCAACATTTAGTCTACTCTAAGCCTGGATTCAGATGGAACAGAGTCAATCTCTGGCAACACGAATGATGTTTGGCCAACAACTGAATAAAACAGTGGTATGAGGCCTTTAAAGCAGACTGGAAAGCCTATATTTTCAGTTATCCCATATTACTCCGCCTCAGGAGATGAAGGAACAGAGCATCTCCACTGACTACATGCACACAATGTTACCATTATTTGATTAGATCAAGCTGACAGCTCAGTTTAGCTGTTTACGTGATTTGAAATAACACAGTGTTGACAAAAACCCTGTGTTCACAGATCTTGCAAAAGCCCTCTGCAAAAAAAAGAAAGAAAAATCATCATTGTTCTTTCTTTTTAGTTGTCACAAAAATGACAGTTTCGTTGTTGCTCCAGAGATGTTGGTACGTTGGTTGTTGTCACTGCTCGACGTGTTGTCATAAAAACTGAGGGCAAAGTAAATAAATATAATAATTGAAATGCCAAGGTAAAGTCAAATATGTGGCAGAAAAGGAAAATGAAGCATTATACTTCTGTAAAAAATGAAAGCACTTCCGTTACAATCAGTGTAATTGCCTTGAAGATGCAATAAATAAGTTCTTTCTGATTTGTAGAAACATTTTTAGAGCAGAAAATCTGGGTCGCTGAAAACAAATCATACACCCATGAATGCTGAAAAGTGAGTCCATTTAAAGTTGGGAGTGTGTGTGTGTGTGTGTCAAAAGAATCATCCATCTTGTTAGGTTCACCTTTGCGTGGCTCCATTTTGGACGCAGCATAGATTTTGGCCTCGAGGAACATCGCAAAACTTTATCTAAAATGTCGGGCATCAAACTGTTCCAGCTATATGTATCAATTTGCTCAGATCATTCATATGACAGCTGAACCCAGATTCAAGGGAAGAAGAGCGGATATATGTGATGGGAGAGTGATGGACAAAGGGAATAAGAAAATTTTCTACTACTTTCTACTACGCCTTTTCTACTTCTATTTTTAAAGCCGGTAGAAGATGCCTGTGCTGCAACAACAGCTAGGAGAAGAGTCTTAAAAATCCTACTTTTCTTAAAACACAGAAAATATACCTGTAGGGCATGATGCGGTTTAGTTTTGTATCTCACAAACTTCTTTGTATCAAGTGATACTTTCTTGCTAACAGTGGACAGAGGTGGGGCCAGTTGATTCTATTGCAGGCCGCAAGTAAGGCCTAAGTCGAGTCACAAGCCCTAAAAGCTTGGCCTTGGACTCCTAAGCAATTCATAACAAACTATATACCAATTTGAATGCCCTTTTCAAATTTGTATTTTTGATTTTCCAGACAAGCTTTATAATTTACAATACAGACAATTATGACTATACGAGTCCCAACAAGCCTTTTGTGTTGTTGTGAACAACATAGTCATTGTAAGCGGAAGCTATTGTCTGGCTCTAGCATTCCGCTCTTGATTAAATTGGTCATGTGGCGCTAGATTGGCTTCCTGATTGGTTGAATGTGGATTTGGAAATTGTGACCGTATCATTATCAGGTTCTGTCTGCCCGCAGACCTGTTTTGAGATACAGGGCTTTAAAGTGGTGCCATTCCATCTCGCTGAATCCTTACAACTTTTGACTTTTTTTGACTAAATTAAACCCATAAACTTGAAAAATACAAAGATAAGCCCACAAGAATATAAAATATCCCTCACTGACTAAGTTTAGAGGTATACTTTCTACATAACCTGATGCATGTCGTGCATGTCTTTAATCAGATCAACATCAAGTGATTTGAATGCACGCGAGCATAGTCAGCGTATCAAATGAGGCCGCCATGAATTTGCAGCATCTCCAGTTTTCTGTCATTGTTGCTGTTTTTACACGAGCAGTTTTCCCCCATTCTTCTTTTCCCTGGTCGCTCTCGGTATGATTTGTGTTATATCTCCCAAATCCCCAGCTTGCTACGATGGCATAACTCTTCATGATGGCTGGATTTGGGCTAAAGCTGCTGTCAGAACAGGATATTCTGCTAATGTGTTGAGCAGGCCTGTCCCAGCAGAAGGGAGAGAGAGAGAGAGAGAGACAAAGGTAGTGGGTGGAAGACGGCGAGAGAATCAAAAAGAGAGCAGAGCAAACATCGAAAGGAGAATTTTACAATACAGTGACAAACATTGAGTTTAAATCTGTTTGAGAGACCAACACTTTGATTTAAATTGACTGCTGCAGAGATATGCCACTGTTTTGTCTCTTTCTCTCTCTCTCTCTCCGTCACTGTCCCTCTCTCTCTTTTTCTCTCTGAGCGAGCGAGCTGGCTGGCTTGACAACGGCGCACAGCTGCACCCACAGCTGTGTATCGGTCCGCAGCAGATCCTGCTCTTTATCAGCCTGATTGGTCACATCTGGCATCATTACTTCCACCTTGGGATCGTCCAGCGTGGAGGGAGGGGGGAGAGGGAGGAGTGTTGGTGGAC
>OMOW01025930.1:0-11112 GCA_900312555.1 Lamprogrammus exutus | reverse complement strand
AGACAGCTTGGGAGGTGCTAATGAATGCCGGGCATTGCTAACCGTACTGTACCCAGGCTCCGGGCGCAGCCTGGCAGCCTCCTGTCCCTCCTGCCCGTGCGAAATGTGAAAGATCAACCGGTTGGAGGGAGCAGAAGGGAGCAAACACACACACTTGAGTGCACATACACTTGTCCTCGTGCGCACACAAAAGCATGCACATGTACATAAGTACACACACCGCTTACGCGCACACATGTATACACAGCCTCACACAGACAAATGCATACACACACACACACAGACACTCGGGCCTGGCTCACTGTGGTATCACATCATGAGGGCTCCAGCCAGGCCAAGCCATGAGGCCTCAGCTGAGATGATTCAAGGCTCCCCGCTGGGTCCTCAGTCAATCAGCCAGGTGGAGCTCTGCACCAGAATGACAGCAGAACTCGAACACTCCGCACTAAAGCCTTTTAAGTGGAAGTGAAATTAAGTCTGTAGCAAATTACTTATTTACTTTGTTTAACTTGTTATAATTACAAGACAAGTTTAGGTTTTAATTTATTTGGAACATTTTCCCATAAGAGTGCATTTAAATGCTAAAACAAAAAGTAAATTAGATCATTTCTATTTACACAAAAAATACAATATACCAACAAATTTACCATACAGACATAAACTATAAGGACAATTAATGCAGGGTTGAGACATTTGCTTCCCCCAATTATAAGAATTGATAATCTAGGTCCTAATGCAACATTTTGGAAAACACACGAGCAGCAGTGAGTAAGGAGTAACTTTACAAGGTTTCACTTACATACGTACATAAAAAGCGTTCTAATCTAATGTACATTGCAATATTTTAACAACATTCAGTTTATTTCATTTACAGCTATCAGACTATAAAAGGAATAAAAATGTATTTCAATTTCATCAGGTTAAAGGCAGGTACATAATATATTGTTGAACCCTGACCTTCATCAAGTACCTTTAATTGTTGCTGACAGAAGTTTCACAACAGATACACGATACAGGACTCACATGGACATCAGAACCCTGTGCGGGTGAGACAGTGAACGCCCCAAAATGCATCCTGAGAAATGAGAATCGTTCAAAGGGAATGGCAAAATTTGCTTGTAGCAGATGAAAAAGCTGAAAATAAAAACGCTGCAAAGCTGTGCTGGCTGCATCGCAGAGGAAACCGGCCTCCTGCGGTGACCCAGCTGTAAAGGGATCACTGTGAAAACTGTGAACTCCTATCAGGAATAGATTCTGATAATGGAGAGATCAGCGGCTCAAAATCTTGGTGAGTCTTTTCTTCTGTTGACAACCTGGCAGGAAGGCTCTGTGAATAATACCCAGCTGTATAAGATGAATCATATTTACCGTTTTTACTCATGAATATTCATGGTTTTCGTGTTTTGCATAAAGCTTATCAAAATGGAAATGGATCGTGGAGGATTTCAGAATCAGTTATGATCCATGTCTTACCATCTGTAGTGTCCTTTCATATTAATATCAGACATTGGGTTTACATAACATTTAAAAACTTTTTAGCAGGAACAGAAGCAGCAATTAAATGATGAAGGGAAGCTTTTGAACCCCAGTACTGCAGATAACAACTTAGCATGTTGCTAAAATCACTGCATTGTCAAGGTTCAAAGTCCAATCTGTCTCACCTGATTTTTACAGACAAAATGTAATGCCGCTGATTTTATCCCTCAGCTTTGTTCTCCTCAGAATCAGGCATTCTTGAGTAAGTTGAGTCTCATTAAACGCTCTTTGCGAGTTGTCTGGAGATGTATCTATTCATTAGCTTCAAAAGGGTGTCATGTGTATGAATTATGCTAACAGGATCTAATTAGCAGATGCAAATGAGGTTAGTCAAAATTGTACTGAAAAGATAGAAGAAAAGCTCCATGGGATAGTTGGAGCATGACAGCTCACCAACCGCCCCCACGCTGGGCACCAAATGTGATGGTTCGCCCCTGCTGCTGCTCTATACAGGAGGCAGGACTGAACCATAAACACAGACGTGGGGAGGACAGCTGTTCAGAGGAGTTCTTTTCCTCATTGCTACTGCGTTTTACTTCAAAATGCCTCACAAAAGATAAACCTAGCTCAGGGATCTGTAAATAACGAATGCATATTCGCCTAATGTCATTCCACGACTGAGAACGAAGGTCCCGCTGATGCCGTTCAACTCGTTGTGAAAAGTTTTCTACCTTCAACTCATACCTTCTCCCCTCTGAACACACACACGTGGACATGGTCATGGACATACACACAAGCAGCAAACACAGACATGCATCCCCCCTCCCTGTCGCACAGAAACAAGTTACACAACCAGCTGATGGAACTCCAGAATCCGGCGTGAAGAGGACTCACCAATAGCAGCCGCCTACAAGCTCCTGCCATTCTGACATCAGTGGCCCCAGACTGTGGCGAAGCTGGCAGGACTTGGGGAGCATGCCTTCTGGCCTCGGCAGGGCGGAAGGCCAGCTCTCTCTCTCTCCCTCGCTCGCTCTCTTACAAACGCACACACACACATTGTACTACACTGAGAGTTAAGGCTTAGATGGCTCTGATGCAGGTTGGGGTAGAGGATGGGGGGCACCAACCAGCGACCCTGTTTACGAATGGAATTAGAGAGCTACAAAGAGAACGGAGCAGAATGTTGTCATTTGGCACACGCCCGATGATGCCTGTCTACCCTTGTGCTGACCCTCAAACCGTGCACACGCTGGCAATTCCCTTCTCTCCGTCCTAACATTCTGCCAAACCTGACAGAATGTAGGAGGGAGGAAAGGAACCTGGGATGTGTTTCAAATCAAGTTTACGAAACGACAATATGTCAAGTTCATCAGAATCACGTATCGGATTGTATCTAGTGGTTTGACAGACTTTCGACTTGGCAACAACTAGAACCATCTGATTTTAAGCAGCATCATCAGATTTCCAGCTCTTAATTGGCCCCAATCAAGTCAGTGCAATGTATATTTATATTTTTACAAATATCTTTCTTTAGCTTTGTCGGATTGTAATGCTCACTGATCATAAATATTTGTTTCACATTGCAAAATACCATGCAATCGGTGGCATTAAAACATGCTGGACATGACTCTCTCCCCATGTTTTCTCTCTACAAATTTGGCACTGATGACGAGTTGATGAGTGCATAACAATAATAACACAAAACAATAGTTGACAATTAAAAATCTCTGAAGTAGATCCAAAATTTTCCATAGATAACACAGATTTTAGCTGAATTTTAGGGCATTTTCACTCAAATGTAGGATTTTGTAGGTTTAGTAAAGCCTTGGAACAAGCCAATAGAACATTTACTTCATGCTTTTACTTTTTCTTGAACTTTAAGGCAATGAAATCGACATTTGTAGTGTTGTGATCTGTGAAATGCTCTTTTGTCGTTCTCACAGGGCTCAGAGTGGACACTTAAGTACAGAGCTTGGTGGGCTTCGATGTCTCTCTTAAGGACTCTCAGTTATCGTGGGGCGCGGGGGGGGCAGTGATAGACAGCCAGAATTGTCACAATTTGGATCTCCTCTGTTATTATAATAACTAGTTACCCACTGGCCAGCAAAAAACCTGACTGCTATACATGTAATGGCAATAGAATGTGGTATGTAGAACTGTGAGCATTTTGTGATTTGATAAAGACTGACCTATACTGTGGACCCTCGACATTTACTAAGACCCAGGTCTGAAACACACATGATACACAGGCTTGGTGTAAGTTTAAAAGAAAATTAAAAATAGTCTCATAAGTGATTTTAAAATAGATTCAGTGAAATCCAGTGGAGAAAGTGAAAGAGAAAATAGCTTTTCGACAATGATCACAATCATTTCACAATCATTTCGATCAGGACCACCCACTCACATCCTTTCTAGCTCCTGGTGAGTCATTGTCAACCACTGCTAACCACTCAGGTGATGTAAACCACAGTCACGTCCCCAACTCCTACACGAACAACAAAATTACAAATGTCAAGGGTCCCAGGGTGGTCAACACTGATTTGTTGCTGCTAAGTGCTCCACTCAAAAATATTATGTTCTTTATCCTAAAATGCACATCGCTTTTGTTATTAATTTTATGTAAACACAGTTGTGGACATCAGGCCTCAGTGCACATGACACTTAATATTTCTTACATCAGACAATTACAAAAATCAAATGTCAAAACCCAAAAGCCAAAAATCAACAGAATTAATTACATTGTCACAAGACGTGAAAACAAAGCAAAAGCAGTTTTCTTCTTTGTTCATTTTGACTGCAGCAGATCCCCTGTTTTCACACCTCCCACATTGGTTTAACGTGTCGCATTGTCCCCCACACAGCTATACACATACACACACACAGACACGAGGCAGAAACACAGGCACACAAACACTCACGCATGAAGCATATATGGAGACCACATCAGCCTGGGGCTCCCCTTTTGTCTGCCTCTGCACTAAATGTGTGATCGCTGCTTGTGCCGGTGTGGAGGTGGGGGACATTCTTTAACCAGGGGTGGGAAGGTATTAGGCTGGTGGGTCCTCGTCACATTTTTAACAGAAGTTTGGCATCGTGGGGGATCCCCTCGATGCGTCCATCAGAGCTGTGAAGGACTGTTACCGTTTGCTTAAGTGGGTTTTATGAAGCACGCAGGTGGTTGAGGCGGCAGGGACACTTTCGACATCCCCTCACTGTCACACATTCATCATCCTCCTATTTTTCTCTCTACTTGACTTTGCTTAGCTAATATGCAACCATTGCCAGTTTGTCGAGCGATTCTGTGAGGAGGGGGATGAAAATCACTTAATGCATCTAGTTTCAATCTTACTTTGTGGAATCATTGCACGTTACTCATCTCCTCCAGATATTTTAGCTCCTATCTACGCCTTTGCACAATGTGAATGCTCACAAAAGAGAGAATAGCTAAAAGCAAACATTTTGTTGGGGCTTTTGTCGCTCATCAAACATACAGATTCTTGAAATGGAGTCTGGAACCATTAACACTGGGTTTGAGTCCAGCCCGTCTCGGCTGGTCTGTTCTATCAAGGTCTAAAACCATCAGATGAACCTCGAAACAAGTGCTCTCCTGTCAGACAGAATGTTTGGTCCATGTGTCTAGACCTCCACCATATCTGACCCGCCAGCACAGAAGGACACGCAAACACTCGACAGACGATCATAAGGAACAAATACAGGCAGGCTCCTTCCCTTCACCATGTGACTTGGATATGCATGCTCACTGCTGTTCGTAATTTCTTATCATTGACACCCACCCCTCCACATCCACATATACACTTGTCAAATATGACACCTCTACCCACAAGAAGAGACCTGGTTCTCAACCCTGTTTCTGAGAAGCCTGACTAAACTGCCCCACCTCGTTTCTGAACAATCATACATGTGCAGGCCTTCTCTCAGTAATAAAGGAAAGTGGTTGGTTTGCTCGTAGAACCCAGACAAGGAGGTCTTTATCTTAGCCCTTTACATCCCTCGCCTGCTCTCCAGTCAGAGAAGGAGACCAAACCATGGATCACTTCCATGCTATGTGGGAGTCCCTGCTGTTTCAATGGCTGCCAGGCAAGCAGCCTCTTCCCTCTCCCTTTGGAGCGTTTGGCTTCATAACCATGGGAGCCCATCTGATGTAGTCCCCCCATCTGATGTGCAGCTCTCTTCCCCAGGCCCTGACGGCTGGAGGGACAGAGCGGACGAAAGAGGCCGCAGATTGTTGTAGACCATTTACATGTAAATACAGAGCCCGGGCCTGGGTCTGGGTTCAATATTGAAGGGTCCGCTGCACTGAGGTCCCTCTGTGTGTGCATATATGAGGGTGTGTACATACATGCTTGTGTGTGCATGCGTGTGTGTGTGTGTGTGTGTCTTGCGCGTGTGTTTGTGTGTGTGTGTGCACGTGCGGTCGAGTGTATGTGACCGTGTGTAAGCACGCATGTGTGAGCACATGCATGCGTGCGTGCGTGTGCATGTGTGTGTTTTCATGTATGTGCATGGCATGATCCAGTCCATCTAAATTATACAGCTGCCAAATTGCTGCAAATGTTTTAATACAAAAGCATTCTGTGGTCTGTAATTATATCTAATGGCTGCTGGATGCATTTCTCCAGGGAAGAAATAGGAGCATTTTCAGTGAATGGTTTGACATTTTAATATCTAACTACAAAAATAAAAGAAAAATAAAGAATAATATTTATTTCACTTACCAACCATTATTATAAATTGGATCTTAATGTGGGCTACAGTTTAGCAGAAAGTGGCATCTAAGGTCTTTGTAACACTGTGAATATGGTCCCCACTCCTCAGAGTGGACTGGAGATGCCTGAGCAACATCCTTGCCTTAGCAGGGGGTCGACCTTAAACCATTAATCATGTCCACATAACCTCCCTCCCTCTAGCATATGCCTCTGGTTGGTAGACAGTAAGTCAGTCAGGGCTTTCCTCTGTGTCGCTCTGGAAGCTTTCATACCAGGAGAGAGAAGTGTTAAAACTCTACATTCTCACTTCTGACTCACTGATTTAACCACATTGAGGCAGGAGCAGCAGCAGAATACTCCTGTGGTGTAAATCTGTTTGTGTTCCCTGTCCAAAAAAAGGCAAGAGAGAGAGAGGAGAAAAAAAGGGTCCTACTGAAATGCAGTTTCTGAGTCAGGGTTAGCAATGTGATAAAAGCCCAGCTTGTTTGGCAGTAATTGTGCTATGGGAAAGGACAGAGAACCAGGGGTGAGCTGGGTTGGGCTGCGGTGTCTTTGTGGCCGTGGCTGGTTGGTTGACTAGCTCAAATGTGGGGCCGTCTCCCCTCCCCACCCCAGTCCACCCCTAGCCCTCCTCGGCCAAGAGATTACGCTTGTAAGAGAGGGTGTGTTATCTTCTAGGCTTAATGTCGAGTCGATACAACTCCCGCCACCCTCCCTTACACCTCACGTTCCAGGGAGCACATATATCCAGTCTATGCTGTCAAACTTTTAGCACCTGCTATTTTGCTTTGGGTCCCTCATGTCAAATCCTCTGGTGTTTCGGAAGGATGGGCTGGGAGAAGTGGGTCAACAAAGGTTGATGCTAAAATGGGGACAGGGGGGGTGAGACTCGGGCCAAAGGACTGCCATCCACTTCTGGTGTCGTCAGCCTCATGATGACACTGTGAGTGAAAGCGAAAGGGTGGTTAGACTGTGGAGGTGTCAAAATCAGTGACCTGCTCGCTTAAACAAAAAAACAAACAAAAAATCTGTAATAAACTACAAACCCTGATGCAAGTGCTTTTATGTTTATAGAGAATAGGAAAACCTGAACGGCAATTATTTGCATCTTTAAAAAAATATTAGTCAAGCATTACTAGGGTGATAGGGTGACAGTTTGTAGATTGCTTCAAAATAATGCTATGGTGGTGTTAGTAAGTAGATGAGAGGGGGACTCAAAGTTAGAAAAGAGAAATCATCCACTCAGTGAGATCCTCTGCTCCATACCGTGTCCCTGCTCCTTTCCTCATGGGCTCTGGGTGACACTCTCTATAATGCAGTAATCCAAAAATCATGTTATCATGCCGTGGGGAATCAAATACAGAGTGTGTATCTTCAATCCTATTTCACTGAATGCAGTCCGGACACCTTATTTTTCTAAGACTTATTTTAACACAGTGGATTATCGTTGCCCCTGAAAACCTCTGCATCACAAAAGTATTGGGCTTATATATCCCCAGATACATTTCTACAATAATCCATTCCTCCCTCCACGGGCTACAAAACAAGCAGACAAACCCACATATATATATACTGTAAATATACAGTATATACTCACATACCCACACTGACACAAGCATGCAGCAACATGCTGACATTGAGATTATCTGTTGATACGATGCAAAGCAACATCCCATCATGGTTTTATGAAATCCTGCGTATTTTAATGTAGTTTGAGAGAGAGCATGCTGCATATATACAGAGAATTCCCGTGGGTCTCACTCACTGACTGGTTACAGATGGGGAAATATTCCCATTTCATGATAATTTGCTCCGCTGAAATGACATCTGAAATAACTCACATCAAACATGAATATGTTTTACATATTCTAATGTTCTTTGAGATAAGAAATCTAAGGGCTCTTCTGTTTTATACCAAGACTTTTAGTCAAAGTTATTGGAATTGTTGTGGAAAACCCCAACACATCTCCTCTCATCTGTGTCGGAATCACAGAGAAAATAGTGGAAACAACTGTAGCAGGAAAGCAGGAAAAGAGAAAGCCATGAAAATGATGAAAGCAATATGTACCCAAATGGAAATTCATGAAAGCTGTCACCTTGCTATCTTTGAAAACAGCAGCATGTCTGTAACATAAGCTTTACTTACATAAAGAGTGCTGCTTTGATTAAATGTTCGCAATCCCCACTCACTGGAAAATATACTGGGAGACATCTTTGATAAACTTGTGAAATAAATTCTTTCCAATAAAAATGTTCCCAAGGATGATGATTTGCGGAGGAACGTGGCGCTGGCATGGCGCACATTGCACTCACTCCTTTTCCCAGCACCCCTCCCACCAGGGGTCTCAGTGGCGAGGATCTCTAATGAGACTTGCGTTATTAATCCTTGCAATGGGGTACATGAATTCACTCCTGAGCAAAGGCTTCTGCAGCCACCTCAGCCCATAAAACCTGGAATGTATTCCTTTCATGTGCTCTGTTGATGATCTACTCTGACAACAATATGGTAAGACTTCCCTTCCCCTGTCGCGCGGGCCCTGGCCCGGGGCCAAAGAGGGTCATCTCAGACACACTTGGACTTTTATAGCTGGTCAAGAAACACGCTGACAGGTCAAAAGTGGGAGCTGCTTTATGAGTAAGACCTAAACATCCACCTCATTTGGAATAAGTTTATTTATAGGTGCTCTGTAAATCAAATTTACTCTGTTTTCTGCCTTTCAAATGGCACCCGAGGCTTTGGAGTCATTTTAGAAAAACCAATGTGCTTCAAACCACAGCCGTTAACATGATAACAATGCGTTTTTACAGTTTGTTTTATCGAGATTTCCTCTGCTGTTGCTTGAAGTCATCTGTGAAACAATAGCTGTAAAGCACGTCTGTGAAATAATTCACATAAAGGAAATTTCACTTGAGAGTCACCAAGGCCGGGCCCATGCCGGTGGTATGAAAGCCGATATTTCTCTATCAACAATTCCTCCCTTAACGGTGAAGCAGTCAGCGAAGCACTCACAGTGATTTGCTGATCATGCAATGGGCCGTTTAAATAAGCAAAGCAATATGGCAGGATTACACTAACGAGGTGTTGACGGCTGAGGTGTGAAATACTTGACTTTGGCTTTAATACTGAGACAGGGTCCTTTAAACTATAGATTTACTTTCTATCCACTGAGTGAAATTTGGACATAGCCTGTAACAAGACTTTGCCATTCTGCTGAGAGAGAGAGACAGAAAGACAGAGAGAGAGAGAGAACAGGCGATCCTTTTGCATCCACATTACCACATCACACTGAACATGTATAAACTCAAAGAACAGAATTCAGTTGGAACAGGAATTATTGACTTAACCCAACCTGTTTCACAAACCCAAGCCGGATCCTCTTCTTCTGTGCCATGAGGAATTTTCAGGAATTCAGCGTTTCTTGAGAGGAGCATGAACACTTGGGTGATCAAAATGAATTACATGTTTTTAAAACAGATTGAGCACTGACTGCATTAGCTGTCAGGATTTACTTCTCTCTGTTGCGAGAATAGTTTGGAGTGAAAAACATGGAGGTGAGCTTGATCCACATTATCAGGTATTTCCCTGTTTTCCATCTTTGTGCTTTCTGGGAAGTGTTTGGTCTTTGATTGACAGAGTGTGTGCTGTGCATGTAGCTCTGGTCCCCCGATGGCCCAATAGCCGCAGCTTTACTGTTCCATTTATGACACGAGCCAATCTGCCTCCAGCCGAGATTCTCCCTCAGCTTTTCACAGATTTGTATCCCCATTTTCCCCAAATTCATCTCACCCCTACTCCCCCCTCCAGCTTACTTTAAGGCTCACACATGCAGACACACACACACACAAACTGCCCACACACAGGGCAGGGGAGACGCACGTACACACACACAAACACACACACAAGCTGAGTTCACTGCAGTTGACGATGATGTAAAGTGAGACACAAGTGGAAAAGGTCTCTCTATACATTGGTGAGGTTAATGGCTCGGCGTTGGAAATGTAACCAACCAACGTGAACCCAATCCGGCGCTCGCTGATGAGTTTGCCGAGTCGTCGCTAGAGGGCGCTATTCCCCCGTCACTCTCACTACTGAGAAATCCAAATCCCAGTATCATTAGGCCGTGATGAATGAAAGCACATGAAATCATATTTGATCTCTCTCTCTCTCTCTCTCTCTCTCTCTCTCTCTCTCTCTCTTCACTTATTTTCCCCACCTATGTACTTTTCTTTACATTCCACTTCATTTCACGTAAACACAGTCTGATTTGGTTGATTTATCATCACAATTATTATGATTTTTTTAACACTTTTTTTCCCTCTCATCCGGCATCATGTCTGTTTTGGTGTCATATGTGTGTGTGTGTGTATCCTTCCTCTCCGTTTTGGAACACCTGCGCCGGGATCTGCGTGCATTTTATTTTGAAATCTGCCGTCCAAACGCGGTGTTTCCACCTCTTCTCACAAGCTGTCCTCTCTTTCCTCATCACCAGTTTCTCCAACTGATAAAAATATATGATCCCACCTTTCCCTCTGCGTCGAGAAAGCCAATCAGGTGAGGAGGATCAAACTCTGGTCCTCCTTTCACGCAGACTATGGATGTCAAATCAGACGCAAACATCGCAAGTCACCTGATGCAAAGATGAATTTTTATAGTTTTGTTTTTTTTTTTGTTTTTTTTTGCTGAATTAAACTAAATGAGGGATCAATCTAATTTCTTTATAACTGATAGATTGTATCGATTTGTAAAAAAAAAAAAAAAAAAAAAAAAAAAAAATTTAAAAAAAAAGAAAAAAAAAAAAAAAAAAAAAAAGATAAATAAAAAAAAAAAAGAAAAAAAAAAGAAAAAAATACATTAAAAAGTGTAAAGTACAGAAAAAGAGTAGAGTACATAGAAAGAGTAACGTACAGA
>OMOW01025816.1:3745-21266 GCA_900312555.1 Lamprogrammus exutus | reverse complement strand
CAGTACAAGGGGGAGAAAACAGGGGGGGGGGGGGGGGAGGAGGGGGGGGGGGGGGGGGGGGTGGGAGGGGGGGGTGCGGCGGCGTGCTCGCCTCATTTCTGCCAATGTGCCCCGTGCGCGTCAGTCCAATATCTTAAAACAACACATGCAAGGCTTTGCTACAGCCAATTACCCGGCTCTTGGCACGGCAACTGAGAAACATCTTTGGAGAACAATAATGAGAGCTTGGCTTGTTGTGCGTGCTGTCAGTAAGTGCTGACAGATTGTTATTTTTAATGAATATACGGCACTTGAATGGCCCATCAAGAGGTCTTTGAGTGAACATTGCTCCTTTGTTCAGAGCATTAATTTTCCGTGTAACAGCCAGATATCTTGCAATGAAATTGATACCGAGCGCTGCGAAGGAAGAAAGCTAAATCAGTTTATCTACTCGGTGCCTTGCTGTCCGGTGGGGAAACAACTCCGCGTTCATTAGGGACATAAATAACGACGGCACGCTTTATTTATTAAACGTTGATGTTGAAAGACGTTTGATTAAGTGTTATTTCCTGTCGTGGTTCTTGCAAGCAGAGGTCTCGTTGCTTATCTGCTTCTACTGCCAATATAATTTCTCACTGCGTATGAAACCTCTGAGCCAAACAGTCTTGAGCAAAACAATAAATCAGCCTCATCACCTCGCTTTGAAACACAATAGCCTTGCTCTGAGTACAATGCCTCTTTCTAAAATACAGGCTAACCACACCAGTGACAGGCTACACTATCATCTCTTACTGCAACACAATACCACAATGCCTCAGTATACGGCATGAAGTAGCGCCGAGACTACACCCAGGCGTTATAATGGGGAGCCATCTTTCACAACAATTCCCGCTGAAGGAGACACCGAGTGATGGCATCTAGGTGACAAACGGCAAGATGCCATTCGAGCGCGGCATGTAAACACTGAATTCCCAAGCATGTGCGCTGACAAATAATGCAGCAAAGCGGTGCCGCGGCGCGCACAAAGGGGATTTTCCTTTACATTTTCTGGCAATGCCTTCAATTTGCGACATAGCGCTCACAGGGAGCTGCTGTTACTCATACACACATTAGTCATTAAAGGAAAATAGCCGTGCAGCTGCGCTCCTCTTATCATTTTTCTGCTGCTACTACAGTCATCAAGCTGGATGATCGTTGGATGGACAGGGTGCGTCAGTGGATGTGTGATTCCACTGAAACGCTATTAAATGTCCTCTAAGAGCGTTGAACCGAAATTGCCACATTATGGTTCTGCGCAGAAGAGTGGGACAGTTAAACAAGACAAAACAGTTTGCTGTTTTAAGCATTTCTAAATTCACCTCTTGGCAGAACATAAAGACGTCTCCTCCTGCAGAGAGCATAAACCAAACATTAAGGTGCTATTCTGTCAGTGGAGCCACTGGAGTAGTAATCAACATGTAGCCTCTAATGGCAGACTTCTGTGACCTAACCTAGCAAGTTCAGAGTGTAAGTGGTAGTTAAAGAAAATAAAAATCACAACCACAAAAGCGACCAAGAAAAGCCACCAAAACATCAGATGTGTGTGTGTGTGTGTGAGAGGTAGAGAGCTAAAAAGCTGCGTCAAAGTGCCAGTTTAGTGCGAGGTGGATCTAAGGCCTGATGAGTTTGGTTTTATCATTAAAAGACAGAAAGAACGAACAAACACTAGCAGAAAATCTTGCACAATTCCCGACTCGACATTTCAATTCCTACGCATTTTTCAAACCTACTGTTCAATAATTCAATCAGACATCGTGTATGAGTGATTACACGGATATCAGTGATGTGTAAATGAACTTTGTGTGTTTGGTGTCACGATCAGGAGGTCTGAACAGGTGAGAGTGACAGTGTGGACGGTTTGTGTAGCGGTGCGTAAAGTATCAAAACCTGTCCGCCGTAGAATGTTTACGCTCATTACACACAATAGGGTGTTACGGTGTTTTTCCTATGCTACACTGTCATTTACCCCGCCTAATGCTGTAGCGTGTATTATATGCGAATACATGAATATTGTTGTCTGGAGAGAAAATAGCTTGACATTTATGGCGCAAAACAAACGACTCTCTCTCCCCTTGATCACTCTGTCACTACCATTGTGCACATGCGTGACTTATGATTAACTGTATGTGGTGCAGGGCTACACAACGTGTTCTGGAGGGCACAAGAAGGGAACAAATCATCACTAAATGGTCACAACACTTCTCAATAAACAGGCAGGCAACAGCTTTTACAAACTTGCTTCAGGGAGAGATTGTGTGCGAGCTCTGTACGTAATCCTCCTCAGTTTACCATTTTCAAACTCACAATTTACATGAACTTATTCTGAACTCCTGCAAAAAATACATTTCTCTGATAATAACAAATCCAGCAAAGGTTACAGTCATTGTAGTTTATGCAGTCACGACAAAACAAACAATAACTGCTCAACTCCACAGCCTGGGGACCACAGGGGGAAGTGTAATATGCCAAATTCACTGCTTCGATTTGTTGACAGTTTTTACAATGAAGATTTTGCAAGCTGTGCGTCCACATGTTTAAACAGCCAACACGAGAATCGTTTTAACCACGGTTTGCGTTTTACAAACCAGCTCAGATCAAACCGATAAATAATCACAAGGTGTATGATAGATAACGATAATTGAGTGCAAGCCAAGCACACAAAGACAGCAAGCTAGCTTGCCAGCTAACGTGAGCTAATGACAATAGCATGATGGGCTCAGACTATTCCTTGGAGTTGAGACATAATACAGGCTTTTAATTGGGGAGGGGGATGCACCGTAAAAGCTATGGCAATGTTCATTGTATTTCAAATTTACAAACCCTTTCCTCAAATCAAAACATGTTCATTTCGTTGTTTGTGCTTTGTGCTTACCGGTGTCAACGAGCTGTTTAATTCCGGACATTAGACTGCTCCTCGCTGGCATTCCCAATCAGTGCTAGTCACTGACGCTAGCTGCTAACGTCCGTAGTAACCAGCAACAGCAAGTGGCAAACAAGTCTATCAGCTAACGGCTAGCTAATGCTAATGGGCAAATTAGCCAAATAGCTAGCAAGCCAATGGTTGACGTTAACACTCTACGTTTACAAACTATTCCCTCATATTTGTCACGTCTTCCTCGTTTGCTGATGAAGGTGAAAGGCAAAGAAGAGGCTGGCTGCAGCTCACAGCACTTACCTTAGAGAGCTTGATCTACAACATCTGTGATTTGTTTGATGAGACACTGCAACAACAAACAATAGCAGCAGCAGCAGCAGCAGCAGGGCAATTAGCCAACGTTAGTTAGCCAAGTGTCGCCACTACAGCGAGGCGCTGAGAGGCTGCAGTGTCACCTGTGTGTCTATCACGGAAACCGAGCACGTTTGATACAATACTGTCATAAATGATGGAGTTGAGAATAAAGAGGGAGTAATCGGTGCCGGGATGCTCAGACTAGTGTGTGTGAGAGGCACTCAGCATGACAGCATCCTTCTTCATCTTGGGATGAGAACAGTTGGGGGTTCTCAAAGTTCAACCGGTAAAATATCGTCACCCACTGGCCAAAAGTGGGAACATCCACAGAGACTGAGAGAGTCTGTGGCTACACGACAGAGTCCATCTGACGCCTCATCAAGCCGTGACACCGCCGAGCTGGACCATTGTAGAATAGAACAGAATAGAGCCAATTATACAACAGAACAGAACCTGCAATAGAATAGAATAGAATCAGCTGTGGATTAGATTTGAACAGAATAGAATATATTGTACGATAGAGCAGAGTAGAATCAATCATAGAATAGAATAGAACCTAGAATAGAATGGAATAGTTTGGGTTGAATAAATGTCATGCTCTTTCAAAACCTGAAACAATACAATACAATACAAAAGGTAAGTCAAATATCGTTCACCACCCTGATAGATTAGAATAGAATAGTTGGGGTTAGATATATTGCATGGTCTCTCACAACCTGACTGGCGCAATACAATACAAAGGGCAAGTTAAATAATAACTCTTACCACCTGACAGAACAGAATAGAATAGAATAATTGTTTTGTGAGATATACACACTGCTCCCCTTTTTGAGTGTGGGTTGTTTCAGGTGCAGTAACCTGTTTTGCTGCTTCAGTGCGTTGGAATTGCATTGCGATGTTCTGACTGCTGATATCAAACAGACTGACTATCTAATCTAAACTGACTATCTAATCTTAATCTAGTAATCATCCCACATTTCTGCGCCGGTTGGTTGATGGGTCATACACGTACAGTAGGTTAATGCACTCATTTTCTGTGTATCAGTCTAGGGAAGAATCTGGAAACTGTACTGCACAACTCTGACCACTAGATGGAGCAAATGTCAAAGAAAATAGATGAAGCATTGCAGGCTTGAGTGAAGATGTGTTTTTCAGATGATGGTCCACACTCAACCAAATTGAACTCTTACTTCACATCAAGAAGGAAATATTCTTACCAGGTCTTTTAAGTGTAACTGGCAAATGTTGGGTACTGAACTCTGCAGCAGCTGATAGAATCAAGACTTTTCCAGACTTCCAGTAACATATGATGTGTTGTGTCTTTATGCACGTGATTTGTATTACATTGCCTTGGAGACAGCTTAACAAAGGGGGCAGGTTCACACAGGCCTCGCACAAAGTGAATTGGTGTGGCATGGACCCAGCTGGCAGTCCCCTGAGGTTCTATACCGCTGGTGAATAGACCTTCATTTATCTTGGCATGCCTCAGTACAAAAAGGCCTCGTATGCCTTTCTAGGCAGCTCTGGGTTCGCTTACCCAGAGGGACAGAAATGGCGTCCCTCTGCACGGAGCTCACGTTTCTGCCTCTCAGGTTACATCACATACTTCAGACAGAGAGGAGCAGCTCTTCAGGAGGAGGCCCATTAGTGGATGCACTCTTGCTTATCCACAGGAAAGCAGAACATTCTGAATTATTTGTGATAATTCAAACTTGCAGGTAACCAAGGTGAGTAAATAGCAGTATTAATATAGATCTTTAAATGTTATCTGGTTTTCTCATGTAAGCATTGAGTGATGTTTCTGGTTAATCAATTGTTAAATAAATAATAATAAAAGTTCATCTGCAAAATATAAAAACATATTTACAAATGCCCATCAGGAGTTTCCAGGACCCAAAGTAACATTTGACATGTTTACTTGATAAACAGATTGTTCAGTTTGTTGGTTAGAGTGCTCAACTAGCTTTGAATTATCAGGATTTCAGTGAGATGAGAAAAAAAAAAATACATAATTGAAGCTCAGAACTAATCACACAAGTCTCTTCAGTATCTTCATTTGTGGATAAGAAGGAAGCAGTAAGCACAAAGATTTGAACTAATACTGTTTATTATCTTTCTGCCAATGCAACACAAAACCTTGTCAGATGCGACACATTGCACATACAGTACTTTTACCACTGCTCGAGGCAGGCAGTACTAAAGTTACAGTAGCTCTTTGCTCAAATATTCAGTAGAGGACCAATAACAACTACAACACACAAGAATTAAAACAAAGATCTCTCACAAAGTAACACGGACACAAACAGAAGGACCAGTACTAATCAGGAGCGTAAGCACAGTTTGAGGATGAGCTGAAATTTGGTTTGTTAAGATGATCTGTAGCTTTCCACACCACAGAACGCAGACTTGGACCTGGTATTTCAGCAGCTTTCCATCTTTTCTCCTGACATGGCAGGTGACCTAGCGTGGCGTATATGTGTGGGGATTATCTATGCACACTGAAGACACAGGACCCAAGGAGGAAGACCTCTTCAGATGGGGTGCCTGAAGTTCTGGCCAGCAAAACGGGCCTTGTCACCGAGCTCCTCTTCAATCCTGGGTGAGAGCAAAGGCAGGTTTGTTAATGAGGCTTGTGATCTGTAGTCGTAGCTGTTAACTGTTTCAGGAAATAATGAAGACGTACTTGTACGTTTACCACTGAGCCAACCCGTTTATGATTTTTAGCATTTTGTTTGTTTTCGGTCTAGACTCACCTGAGCAGCTGGTTGTACTTGGCCAAACGCTCAGATCGGCAAGGTGCACCCGTCTTGATCTAGGAAAAGAGTTGAGCAATATATAAGACTATCTTATTATTATCTGTCATCTAAAAGCAATATCTAGGGCACTGTTCATGTTTAAATATCTAAACAACTTAACTTTCATGAAATCAATGGACTTCAAACTTAAGCTTTACCTGTCCAGTGCAGAGTCCAACCACAAGGTCAGCAATGAAGGTGTCCTCGGTCTCTCCAGAGCGATGGCTGACCATCACACCCCAGCCATTGCTCTGGGCCATTTTACAGCTACAAGACAAACGCAAGCCGACGTTAGCCAGCTGATACACACTGCATTAAACTGCATTAAGTGTGATTGAACTGCTGCTTGGTGGACACTCACGCCTGCAGGGACTCTGTGACGGAGCCGATCTGGTTGACCTTGAGCAGCAGGCAGTTGCAGGCCTTTACTTCCACACCCTTGGCAATGCGCTTGGGGTTGGTGACTGTGAGGTCATCACCCACCACCTGGATACTGGTGCTAGCTGTGAATTTGGTCCATCCCTCCCAGTCATCCTGGTCAAAGGGGTCCTCAATGGACACCACTGTTAAGATAAGTGGGAAGACAGCTATGTTACAGCCTTTCATATATCCAAGATGATGGCACTGTGCAAGAATCTATCAGCATAGAGTTCTGCATGCTGTATTGTATGAGAAGTTGTTAGTGTATTGTGTGATGCACCGCTAAAGTAGCTTTTTAGCTACATTTTGTCAGCAGTTACATACAGACAGCATTTGAGTCTGCCATTGACAACTTTGTATGTTAGGGACAGCAAAAATTGGACAAAGACGATGAATATTTTGCGCTTGTAAATGCAGATCAGGATGTGTTTATAAAATCACCAGGGTAATCTTTAACAAAGCTCTTGTAGAGGTCAGCCAGCTTGTCAGAGGAGATGTAACGGCTGGGGTCATCAGCAGACTTGAAGTCCAGGTCGTACTTGCCACCCTTGTAGAACTCAGAAGCGGCCACATCCATACCAATGACGATCTTGTCAGTGTAGCCTGCCTTGGCAATGGCATTCTTCAGCAGTTCCAGAGCTGAGAACACACAAAAGTCACGCTGGCTAAGAAAATATGACCAGAGATGTTGCTGCTAAAACCAATACATTAGCTTTTCACCCACGAGTCACCACTTAGGCCTGTGCCCAACTGGGGCATCTGCCATATCAGCACCTTAGCCTGACACTGGAGTCAGTGGTCAATGCATTATTAAGTATTGAGTTGAGGCCTTAATTTAGAAACCATATGCCAGCCCAGGAGTGACATGATAAGTGCACTACTACCCTGAGAGGTCTAGGAATACATTACTCTCATAACTGGGGAGTTGAATCACTTTAATTACTGAACTCTCCTAGAAACATTTCTCTAAAGTCTTATTAAAATGTTTTTCAGCTACAACTTTGTGATTTTGTTTCCTCTCACCTTCCTTGTTCTCCAGGATGTTGGGAGCAAAACCTCCCTCATCTCCTACATTGGTGGCGTCCTTGCCATACTTCTCCTTGATGACATTCTTCAGGTTGTGGTAGACCTCAGCACCAATGCGCATGGCCTCCTTGAAGGTGCTGGCTCCCACAGGCAGGATCATGAACTCCTGCATGGCCAGCTTGTTTCCCGCATGGGAGCCACCGTTGATGACATTGAAAGCCTGAAGGGAAGTCGGGAGAATCTGTGTTCAGCCTGATGGAAACTAATGACGACTAAATATACAGTAAGTCAGGGTTCAGTGGGGCCAATGATATTAGTCTTAGTTCAGAGTTCAGAGAATGAAGTGTCACTCACAGGGACAGGAAGGATGACGTCAGGGTTGCCAGCCAGATCAGCAATGTGGCGGTAGAGGGGCACGCCCTTCTCTGCTGCACCAGCCTTGCACACAGCCAGGGAGACGCCAAGGATGGCATTAGCACCAAACTTAGCTGAAGGGGGGCAAACACAAATATTTCAACACAATAAAAAAAAAACTGTACATTCATAAAATGCAATAACCTCAACATTGTTCATGTTTAAGACTTTTTAGTCTGTAAAGCTCATAATACTGCACTCGTAGGGGTTAATTCATGAAGAACACCGCCACATTGATTATGTCAGTAAGGGCTGACAGCCCCATGCAACCAGGTTAACTCACTCATAAATGTCTGTCGCTGGCCTCTGGTATCATTTCCAAGTCTCAGCATTTGAAACAGATGTGTTCGTTATCAATAAATCTGATTTACGAGCCAATTCAGTTGATTAGTCAGTTTCTTTAAACAGAAGGTTTTGATCTGCTTCTATTCTGTGCAGGTTTGGTGGGATACCAGAGTGCTTATTAGTGTAATGTAATGTAATCCATGTCAGCGCTCATCTGGTGCGGTGCTGTGTAGTTCGCATGCTTTTTTAAACGAACCGCCCCTTTAGTATCAAATGATTCTGATTGTTATCAAAGAGAAATCTTACACTTGTTTTCTGTGCCATCCATATCCAGCATCAGCTTGTCGACCTTCTCCTGCTCCAGCACACTCACATTCTGGATTGGATACGACATGACACGTTTTACATGTGAAAACAAGACATAGCTTTGGCAGTTTAGTAGTTAACGTAGGTTTATTTCTCACTGGTTAGTTCAGAAGACCACACTCAAATGATGTTAAAGTGATCACAGCATCTCAGAATGATAACATTACAGGTCTGCATCAGTTAGCTTATCATGTACCTTTCACACATGATCTTCTTTAATGCAAAGATTTAAAACAGCAAGGCCAATACTCACAAAAAGTAACAACCAATCAGTCTGGGCAAATCAATGGGATACTGCCATGGCTATATTCAGTTTTTATTGACTTTTCGATATATATAATGAGTTTAATTTAATTCTTCACTGATATGAAGTGTACATTTTGACACTAGCACACATAATATTAGTTAAACAATGAACAGTCCTACCTTGCTAACCAGTGCAGGTGCAATTGATTTATTGATATGCTCAACAGCTTTTGAGACACCTGCAAGGGACAAGCAGACCATAACTGAGCAAGAGAGAAGAAGACCATGCAGAGCCGGCGAGCCAGATGACCACAGAGCGACTCATCCGACATTACGTGGAGCAAGTATTAATTTCTCAAAGGTCAAATGCATCCATGAGATCTGTGACAACAGAAAAATACTCATGAATTCATCACGTGTTCATATTAGTTTTGTCTTTGTAGATCTGTGATCATCTGTTAGTGCCTGTTATGGTTAGTTTCCAAAAGGCAAAGCCACTCCTCATGCTGCCATACACAGCAATAAGTATCACGTCTTGCCGTTACACCACAAGTTTTATTTACCTGGTTACACAATGCAGGGGCCAAGAACTCATTTATATATTTAACTGCTCTTTTGACTCCTAACAGGAGGAATAGAGATGAAGAAATCAGAGAAGAGGAGGACAGGAGGAAGTATGTACAGTATAGTGAAGTGAACTTAGCCTCTAAAAAGGAGTGATTAAGATGAAGATGAAAGAACAGAAGAACAGACAGTTTGGAGGGGAATCACTGTAAAAAAAGAATCGTACCTTTGCCCATGTAGCGTGTTTTGTCATTGTCACGGAGCTCCAGAGCCTCGTAGATGCCGGTTGAAGCACCGCTGGGCACTGCAGCTCTGAACAGACCTTGAAAACACAAATGTCATTTCCTAAAATGCTGCTGTCACGCCCAAGAAACACTGCAAAGGACTGACTACAGTTTGATCATTTATCAGTGTAAATAAACCATATTAGCTTTAAACACGACGAGCAATTCATTTTTCTGATTTAAGTATTATACAATATTTGGCAAATACAACAGGAAATCTATGCAACAACAGCTGTAAGGTATTAAATGTAGTAGGGGAATCTTTGTGTTTAAGGAGCAACAGCGAGTTATGTCATCCAATCAGTAAGCAGAATCCTAAACTGTATCGTAGTCTGTCAAAAAAGTGACTCTGGAGGAAGAGAGGACAGAGAGGAAGAAGAAGAGCAGACTGCACTGCAGACGGCGGTGATGTAACAGGGGCAGAGAGGCTGCCGACTGAGCATGTGCAGTACATCTGTGGTAGGATGCTGAGCCACGCCTATAAGTAAAGGATGCCATTTTGGGTTCACCCATTTGAATAGAATTTGGGGACGTGCAAAATCTATTCAGTTTACTCGCTGGAGCGGAAGCGACGGTGTGAGTCTGAGAGGATTTACGGCTTAGCGAGGAAGACGCTGCCTTTATCCGGACAGTGAGTTCAGGCTCGGCAAATCATGAATCGAGACATCACCTGTCAGCAGCTCGGGGAGAAATGCCATCATTCACTCAGGCTGCAAAGCTGAGCTGACGTGCTGTGGTACTATTACATAATATTTGCTTTATTAAGGTTTTGTCTGGATAAATCTGTACAAACAGAGAGGGCATTCAATTTCAAAATTCACAGAGCTTCCAAAAAAATTCCAAATGGGTAAAGGGTGTTATATAGTATGTGAGCTGGTTATGTAACAGTGAGACACGATCTGTGTGCCGCACTCTCCCTATGGTTTGTGATGTCAGTGATGCCAAAACAGGCTTGGCTGACATAAAATGGCTGGAATCCTGTTCAAAAGAGGACTAAGATTAAAGTTGCTATTTATAGTGCACTGATTGCACTTTAAAACATCCTAAACTGGTGAAAACATGGAGACGGCTGTAGGCCGCAGTCGATTTCCAGGCAATGAATTTGAGGCCATGTAATCAATTCAACGTGGTTTCCTCCTGTCCCCACTCACTTCCGTGTCAGTGCTCATTCAGGTTGCTTCATTAATTCGGGACATTAAACTGGGTTGAGCGATTCCTTTGTTTCAGCTCTCGGAGCAGAACAGGAAATCTGGGCTTCGGCCAACCTCCAAAACCTCAGTCATGGTTAGGCCATCAGATGATTGAATAAACCGATCTCAACAATGGGCATATGCATCAAACAGTGCAGAGCTTTGATGTGTTACGTCCACAGCTACTGTATGTGCGATCCACAGAGAGACGTGACCCTCGAGTGATATAACAGGAGCTATTTTCACATTTTCATTCTCTGATCTCATCCAACCACAGTCTGCAGCTAGCACCAGTCACTACACTTACACACACTCAATACTCAAAATTATTTGTCTGTGCTGTGATTAAGGTAGAAATCCGATTAAGATGTATACCTAGGCATGACTCGTCATATGAAATGCATGCAGAGGTAGCATACTATGACTAAGACGTTTACATGCCTGAATAAATTGATTTGCAATCCCGTGACCTAGGTCTGTTAATCAGAGTAAGCATACTTCAATTTGTGCTGATTTCAATCACATTATAGTGTATACATGACATTTAAACAAAAATGGTTGTACCGCCACAATCGCAGTATAATCACAGTCACGCATGTAAACGTACTGACTGTATGGGAGCACAGTCGGCACACTGGTGAAATACATACGAAAAGGTAAACCACAGCTAAACTGTCCTTTATCAGCTCAAGAAATTAATTAATTAAAAAAGTTGGAGTGCAACTTTGTCTTTGGATATTATTGCTGCAGTGTTACACATACTAGGTTAACAGTATATGAGTAAAAGTGAGGGTGAATTCATATTATCTACAAATCATTGTGTAGTGTCTTTGATTTGTAAGTTAAGCATAGTCTATCATTCTACCAAATCTTTGACCATTATTTCTACATTTGCTTGGTAGAATAAATCACATAAAAACAGCCATTCGGTACCTTTCTTAGTGTAGAGATCAACCTCCACCGTGGGGTTGCCACGGGAGTCGAAAATCTCACGAGCATGAATCTTCAGGATAGACATGGTTCTGGATCTACAGAAGAGAAAACAGGTTAGACATCTGTATCAAGTCGTTACACAGACAAAGCAGACAGGACGCCTCTGTTGTTACTTACTGAATTACACCTTTAAGCCACAACAATGAGTCAGCAAAAACTGCAATGCTCAAGGACACACTCGCAACAATTGCAAATCTAATTCAGACTGAGCAATAAACCATCTGATGAGCGCTCTTTATGAACGCCCTGTGCACACGACCTGTTCCCAACTGATGTAGCCCGGTAAGAGCAGTCTATTAGTCACAGAAGGGCGTGGCTTATGCAGAAGGAAAAAAAAAATCACTGCAAGTCAGTTTTAGTTTACTTAATATGTCGGATTACTGCAGCAACGCAAAATGGTTGCAAAACAGAGCTGAGAGCACTATTGTCAAACAATTAAGCAACAAGTCACGATAACAATGTGAAACGTCACAATAAGTAAGTGACTCCGCACAATACGTGTTTGGCTCACTATCGCTTTACTGATATGGGTAGTAGTGGTCTAATCTCACAGAGCCTACTTTATCTCTCCAAAATTCCAGCCAGTCCAAGCTTTTAAGCCGGGCTGTTGGTCAATGCGTCTGCTGCACTATTGATTTAATCCATCCATGCACTAACTTGCTCATCTACCCACTTTGAATGCATGAATGAGCTTGAGTACAGAAGCTACAGCAAGTGAGCCAATGGAAAAAGCTCTTCCCTTAAAAGTCTGCGTGGAAAGTCGCCACCGGCTACAAGGGAAAATGACCAAAGGACCCAAACATCTTAACCGACGTTTACCCTTCAATACAGCACAAAATATTATATAAATAATGGTAGGAGAAGCAGCAACGTTAGCCTACAGCAATGTTTGTCCCATAAATGTCACACACTCATAGTAGAGTATATTTGGTTTTTTTGCTTGTGTTTCTGTCTGGTCCGGTTGAATTGTGGCAGCACAAAATGACTCCCACAGACAAATGAATAATTAAGGATTGAAATGTGATACGCTGATATGGCTGCCAGGATTAAACCTCGGTTATACTGTACAGAGGCAAGTTAGACACTGACACTAACAAGATCAATTATCAAAATATTTTTAACCACATAGCCAAATATACATAATGGAACATAGGGTCATTCCGAATTCATTCCACTCGGTAAAACTGTCAAAACATTCAGAAATACAAAAGTACAGATAATTACAAATTTAAGGGACACCACAGTATAAATATGACCAAAACCTTTGACAATATCTATCATGACATTGCTGTTACATTGACATGCTGGCCCACTCTACTTTGTCCGGTTAATAATTATTTTTAAATACAGCTATAAGTTATAAGACTGAGTTTTTAAAGTGCTTTCCCATTCTGAAACTCCATAAAATGCATAAATAATTATTACATAAACCAAAGAAAGTCAAACACTGAAACAAATGCAACAATTTGCAACATATGAGGGTTGATTGATAAGTTCTGACCTTAAGTAAGATGACTTTTTAGGCGTTTCTGGACATCAAATGCATTTGTTTGAACTAAGTGTCTATATGTTATATGTTCCAAAGTTGTCTACGGGTCTGAGAGTCACACATTATGTCATTTTTGGCCGCTATCCATGATTAGGGTCTAGCATATTTTGAACAAGCCCCCCCACCCAGCTACAATGACTTGCTGAAATCTTACCAAACATGAAAAAGGCTTTTTGCTGGAACTTATTTCACCCCAGATTTTGACAGCTGTGGATGAGTTTTTGGACAGCCAAGAAAATGACACGGACAAAATCCCTCCACCCTCACTGGCAGAAGTGTGTAGGGTTGAAAGTACATTTCGTAGAAAAATTAATACCTGCAACACTTCAGGTTTGGATCTTTCTCTACAGGGCTCAAAACTTCTCAATCAGCCATACAGTAATTTTCCTATGGACACACCCCCATGTCTGCTGCAAGCAACTGGTTGCAGCATCCCACTGCCAGACACAGCATGTGTGGCCTGGGACAGTTCTTTAACACATCCTGCCACCAATCTAACGGTCATCGCTTCACAAATGGAGCAAAGAAACTATTTTTTAGCCGGCCTTGCAACTTGACGCCCGTTTCTCACACACACTGCAGCTCTAAATGGAGACACATTTCGCCAGCTGACGGCCTGGTTTAAAAATAGACGGTATGGGCAACTCCATCTTACTAGCTAAAAAACCAGCACAGCACGAATTAAGCTACATTCCTAAAATTATCAGATTTAAAAAAAATAATCAAGTCAAGGTCAAGGTTTTGAGGTGAGCGTGGAGGATGAGGAACACCATGTACGAATTCACAAATGAAGTTAAGTAGTTTATATTCATACATATAGTCTAAGAATTGCCTTTTCAAGTCGTAATATTCGTTATTCTACCTAGTAACAGCAGAAAACACGCGTAAAAAGAGACATTAGTGTTGTTACCTTTAGCCTAATTGTGTGCAAGGACGGCGCACTTGTGTCTCGAGCGGCGGCAGGCAGAGAAGGCGCTCGTGACGCACCGGGGTCGCTGATAAGTGTACGGCGTCAGGAAGCAGAGAGAACAGGAGCCGCTTCTCGCCACGCCATTGGCTGAGACGGACTCACGAGGCAGCATAGCGCGAGGCAGGGCGCACGTTCGCTTCAATCTGACTGTTTCACAACGATGCGGACATTTTTTTATTTTTTCAAGCTTAGCGTCGCCTTTTAATGCGCTTATACACATACACATGGAAAGGAGATAGATGATATATTTGTGAAAGGAATTGTGGGAAATGTAGTTTGTGTTGAACAGCGAGGAGTAGCGATGTCTGCTGCGGAAGGTGACGCAGAGTGAGTACGTGCAGAGCAGCAGGCAGGAATCCTGATGCAGTTTCTCCGTTATTGGTCACATGTCACTTTGTGGTCACGTTTATTCTCTTCATACTTTCCTCCATCCCTCCTTCCACGTAGGCACGAACACTGGACTATTACACACACACACACTGCGTGCATTTGTAAGAGGTGAATGTGCAAAATCAGCGTCACTGTGTGGAATTGAGCTGAACTACCAGATGCAATTCATGTTTATGAAAAATCAGTTCATGTAAATGATTCATATCGCGCATTCTCAGTAATACAAATAGAGCTGAAGTTGGATGAAAAATAAATGAATTAACAAAACACAAGAATACAAATAGAGCTGAAGTTGGATGGAAAATAAATGAATTAACAAAACACAAGTTTGACTGATACTGCCTTTAATGCACAATAAAATATTACTTAAAACATTTCTCTGAAAAATCAATGTTATATGTTTTTGTAAAAGAACACTTCCTGTATACAAACAATATGTAGGCAGCTACTTCATTACTACAATATATCACTCCACCTCTACTGTACCTGCAAGTACTTAACTATTTATCCCCAATATTGCACCTAATGGTAACCTTGTCTGTACTTTGCTGCACTTAATTCATATTTGCACTTACATAGTATAGTAGTACATATACAGTATATAGTTTCCCTATTATCTGTAACAGTATACCCAGGTTGACCCAGCTGTATTACCCCTTGTAATGCATATTTTATGAGCATCTTGACACAATAATATCCTTCAGGATGAATTAACCTTTATTTTGTCTTGTCTTACCAAATATTAATTACTGTTTCTTCAATTACTCATCCCTGATAACACATAGAATTAATGGAGAAAAATCTGCAGTACTTTTGCATTCGTGGTTTTACTTTTTTTTAACTTATGCTAATGTATTAAAGTGCGTACGTGTGTGGGTGCTTCTTACGTGTATATCTGATCCCAGAATCTGCACATTTATTTGTATTTGCATAAATTCCAACAAGTGAGGTTATTCTCCATGATAATGTGAAATGCGTAGGTTTGCATGGCTGTAAGCAGCACGTAACCCAGTATGTGTCGTCAGAAGTGATCTTACTGGAATTTCCTCAGTGCGGTCATGAATCACATCCCTGCTGCGTGAGTGAGCTGTGGGTTTCCTCAGACATCTGACGGATTCCACGCAGCTGCGCAGTGCGTGCAGCATCCACGCATAGGAGAGCTGATGGAAGCTTGGCGCAGTGACCTTCAAACTGTCGCTCTCACTGTGTGCAACTGCGCCATCTGCTGCCCAAATGTGATAAAAGTAAAACGTCACAGCAGCAGGTGTCAGGAGCGTTTCTATACTGTATTTATGGTTCTATACGTCTCTGAATGAACGGAGCCAATTATCATAATGACAGAAGAATTTATTGACTGCAAAGAATCATCTAATAAATCCCCCAAAATCTAATAAACTACTACAACAACAACTACTACTACCACTACTATTACTACTACTACTACAATAATAATAATAATATTGAAGAATTGTATGAATGAATGTGTGACTTTGAAACAGTATGGACTATTTATATTTTGAGTTATTTGAATTAATTACATTGATTCTAATCGTTAATGTTGTGGTTAGTTGGATAACTCCACACTATTACTACTACTACTACTAATTATAACAACAACAACAACAATAATAAAAATGAATAATATAAAAGTGTAAAGGTCAGACTGCATTGTGCAATGTTGTGCAGTCGTATCTCAGAAATATATACAGCACATTTCATAATTTTCTTTACCCACTACATCAGGGCAGAAGGCCTGCAGCTGAATGATATACGTGCTCACCATATGTAGGTTTTAAATTACTAGGCTTGGTCTTGGCTGCTACAATTGCATCATTAAAGTCCCCAAGAACCTAAAAGCTATGATTGCCCTAAAGGCAAAGACACACCTGGTGATTTAGTGAGGAGGAAGACAGCAAAGCTTAATTTCTAAGTGCTTGTGTGTGCAAGTTGAGAACCAAAGGGCCTCCTAATGACCTCAGACTAGAAAACACTCTCCCATCGCCTCACCCATTAAGGTCAATATACTGTTTTCACCACCTGGGCTTGTCTAAAACAGTTCTGTCAGCCTGTGGGAGGTGATAGTGAATCATAAAACAACTGGAATTAATCAAGCGCAGACTACAGAGAAGCAGAAACTCCAGAGAGGAAGGATGTGATGTGAGTAGGACAATGAATGTGTTAAATCAAGGTGAGGCCTCTGATCATTGAGTAATCTAATCACTTCTTTGTTTCTCTTTCGCACACGCACACACACACACACACACACACACGCACACGCACACACACTTTTATTACTCCCGCCATAGAGGTTATGTTTTGCTTCGGTTTGCGTGTTAGCAGAATAACTCAAAAAAGTTATTAACAGATTTTGATGACATTGTGCTGGTGAGTCTTGGCACTGCGAACAATTGAATAGATTTTGAGGAAGATCTGGATGACAGTTTTAAAGTTGTTATATTTTTTTGCGTGTTGTGTGGACCAACATCCTGTCGGTGTGTTGTGTGTTAATATCAGGCAATCAATGGCCTGAAAACCCTGAAAGGCTAAAACATGTGTAAGTAAAAGCAACATTTTAAGTCTACATAGACAATGCCATCATATAGCCTTACACACACACACAGACACACACACACACACACACACACACACAGTCGAGAGAGAACATCTCAAACATTTTTTTTAACTCACAATGAACACAGTTTTAACTAAAGCTGCCATCAGTATTTCATCATAAAGCAAACTGCAGCCCTGCCTACGACAGAAATTCAAACCACATGACTGG
>OMOW01025765.1:4931-18708 GCA_900312555.1 Lamprogrammus exutus | reverse complement strand
TATCTATCTATCTATCTATCTATCTATCTATCTATCTATCTATCTATCTATCTATCTATCTATCTATCTATCGATTACACTTTCACCACTTTTGTTCTCTTTGGAGGATGTGAATCGTCCCCAGCAGGTGCCTGAGAGAGCTCTGTCCAGCAATCATCTTTACGGATGTCTTGAACAACCCCACAAGCAATGCAAATATCCACAGACTGAGACTGTAGACTTGCATTAGCTGGTTTCAAGACACCAAGCACCCACACTAGAATTGACTTTGGAGGCGGGCTGTAGGCTGCCCACCCAATCAGAAGTTAGAAACGATACTGGTATTTTCTGTGCTATTTTTCCAGGGTATGAAAAAAAAAAAAAAATTCTTAACTTTTGATTAGGTGGGCAAGACGCACATTTGGGTGGGCAGAGCCCACCCCTGCCCATAGCCACCACTGGCCTTGATCGTCAGTACCATGGGTTTGAAACCCAGGTCTCTTGGTTTGAAACCCAGGGCCCGTATACTTTTAAAAAATCAACCCCTAACTTCTCAATCTGAATTTTTTTGCCTTATTAAAATATCATTGATGTCAATTAATGAGATAATGAAAATAATTTTTAAACCACCAAGCGGCACTTTATTACAGTGTCTGTGCCATACACATATATTCCTTTGTTGTTACATCACTCTTCAGTACATGAGCTGAATAAATAAGCTTAATAAAACTGTAATCAGTTCTGTATTTTGTTCAGTTTTTCAAGGTTTTGTGTGGTACTGACTATTCAACCTATATCAAGTGTATGTATTTATGACAAATGTACTTGAGACTTATTCATACGAAAATGGTTTAAAAAAACAAGGAATTCACAGCAAGGAGAATTTATTGTAATCCTGTAATTCAGGTTATAATTTAAGGAAAAGTTTTTGGGTTGTTTTTAAAAAAAAATATAAGCTCTATTACAACATTGTTTGTACTCCATCCTAATCGTTCCAGTACCGGGTGATGCATTTTCAAGCAAACTGGTTTCACTTCTGAAGCTCCCAGGCAAAATAAATGGGACTCCATAGGGCAAAATCACGAAGCTCTAAAACCTCTACAAACCCCCCTGTTTTTAAAAACACTTTAAACCCTCTGTGTACTCACAAATTCCTTCTTCCAATTTACATCTACATTCAATGCGTTTTGATTACATTATTGATGAAATTGAACTCTTAGCACTATTTGCTGTTGCCACAGCCCAACCTCTTTGTGAAAGGTTTGTGTAAGGCACCGGTTTCCCAGACTCCCGTTTTTATATTGAGGTTTTGCTGGGTTTTAGAGAGTAATTTTGTCCAATTGAGTCCCACTCATCTTGACTGGGAGCTTCAGAAGTGAAACCAGTTTGCTTGAAAGCGCACCAGCCGGCGCTGTTGTGCTTAGAACAATTAAGATGG
The DNA here is from genome assembly GCA_900312555.1 of Lamprogrammus exutus. Taxonomy (NCBI): domain Eukaryota; kingdom Metazoa; phylum Chordata; class Actinopteri; order Ophidiiformes; family Ophidiidae; genus Lamprogrammus; species Lamprogrammus exutus. The sequence goes on along the minus strand of OMOW01025765.1, from coordinate 17,291 downwards.
GGTACAAACAATGTTGCAATAGGACATAGGTTAAATTAAAACAAACTTATTCTTCAAGAGAGCAGAGAATCAAATGAGATAATGCAGGGTTGTGTTTTCTGGCATGCTGGTCCACATTGCACTGTGGGCATATTGCTCCTCGTGTGGGTGTGCTTGAATATTTCACTGACAGTCTGCAACTATACGCACTTACCACCTATGACAGCCAGCTGCCAAACACATTTCTTTTCCTTCATTTGGGCAAAGTATGGATACAATGCATAGACTGTGTTGGCAAAATAAACTGCATTAACAGCCAGGAGGAAACGCAATGAAACTGAAATATTATACTATTATACTGTAGTATATTATAGTAGTATATACTACTATACTATAAGAGAAAAATAGAAAAAAAAAAGAGTCACCACAGAGTAACGGAGAAATATCACAAGTTAATATTGGAAAAAATTGGAACAATTGGAAATTTCATGAAGTTGGCTGGCGTGCAGTTTTGTTGTGACAAGTTGGCAAATTGCTTCAATAGGTGAAGAATCAAACATGTTAGCCTTGGCTGGTTACTGTAATAGTATGATAGTATGATTATAGCTTCCTTTTAAATATATCATCTTGTATGAAACCTTTTATGCACTGCTTCCATTATTATCAGCATGCAGTGGTTATAAATGTCCCTGTTCATTTAATGTATACTGTATAAGCTACACATGACTTTATAAATTAGCAAGGATATAACATTAAAGAAGAGAGCAGCAGCACTGCACTGTGGGACACTGAAGGCCACAAAGGACACTCCAGTTATGTTTAGTCCCAAAACAGACACATTTCTCAGCCACATTTGAAGAGATTTGAAATGGGAAAACCTTGTCTGTTCTGGCATATTTGCTCTTGAAATGTGTATTTCAATGGAGGCAGCCCCTGAAATGGGACACCGTTTATCTCCTCTCTGTCATTCATTCTCTGTTTCATATACATCAGCGGCACTACACACGCTTGTGGATATGACTTGTAGTAGTTCACACAAATGTGAGAGGGGGAACTGAAGAATCTGCAAACACCAGTTGGAAACTGTGGAGGAGGTACACCTGTCATATTCCCCTGCAAAGTCATGCTTCGAGGGCATGTGTAGCTTCAAGTGAAATTCTCCTTCCAGGTTTTTGAGTTAAGTGCCAAAACCGGCTCTAACAATCGCTTGATGGTTTGAAGGAAAGGCAGTTTCTCATATACCCCATACAGAATGTAAAGGTGTGGATGAAGAGCAGGTACTAGCCCCATAGATCATGTAAAATTAGCAGCAGGAACCCCTGTCAGCCCAGACATTGGCACTTAATCTTGGACTTTTGGCAGACTGTTGCCTTAACAGGTCAAATGATATCTATAAATCAAAGATCCCTTGGTGGAGACTGAGAGGGAGCTGGGGAGAGAGAAGGGGAAAGCATGAAGCTGGCACTGGAACTCCAGGGAATTAAATCCCAGTCATAAAGCCTAACCTTAGGAAATAATCCAGTCTATTTCATAAAGGATTAAAACCTTTAAAGGAGATTGATTGCCTCTTTTCTCTTTTCTACCAAGTGTAATCCTAGATTATGAAGTCCACTTGGGGTTAGATTTTAAGGAAATTTGCAAAGGATTAATGATTATTCTTCAGATCATCTTGCTGATCTGTCATGGAAAAAATGTTATATCATTCTCTTCTGTCAACAATTAATCATTTTACTGAAGGGAATGAAAGAGTAAGATTTGTTTTCATTTTCCACAAAAAAACCCCGCCCCACTTATATTTTATTTTGCAATATAAACATAGATGATTCATCACATAGAATCGTTTTATCACAAGGCAAAATTCAGTTGTTGTCTTGATCCTGAACTCAGGCCTGGATTTCCAAAAATAAAGCATCTTGTGTCCACAGTAAGACAGGGGAAGCCGTGTGACAGACGGTGAAGTGAGCATTAATGATATGTAATCACAAAGTCTGGTTGGCAGCAGAGATGGGAAATGGGAGGAAGTGATGTGATAGGAATAGAGGTATTTGGATTGTGTGTGCATGTGTGTTTTTGTGAGGGTGTGCATTCGTGCAGCGAAATGCTCCACCACCCATGGAACTAATTTAAAGTCCTCATTTAGAGACTGTCACATGAAGGGCCCTGACGACCACTGATCTCTGCGCATTTAACGGCACAGGCAGCTGTCAGGGGTTGACAGACAGGCCCCACCACTGACTGATTACATACAGGGCCAGAGTGAACTGTGATCTGGTGAACTTTATTTTCCCTGGCAGGCCCAACGTGCGGTGCATGCCTCATCTCTGTGTCCATTCGCAGTCCCGCACTCAGATGCCTCTCAGCTTGTCCATTAACACCACAGTGAAAAATCGAGAGAGGGGACACATTTATCCCAGAGAGGTTATGATTTATTAAATTTGATGATGCCAATCCTGTAACACCTTTGAAAATGAAAATGAAAAAATAAACACTTTTGGACAGCTTAAGTGACAGCCTGGATAAAAGCAAAAAAAACCCAACAACATCAAAAAACACACCTCCTTTCCACTCCTCTCTGCCCCAGGTGATAGGTATTACAGTTATTAATAATTTTGTGAAGACAGAAAATTAGAAAATGATCATCATCACCTCACATGTCCTAAAGTTTCCATATTCTGTGATACAGACCTCTGAGTATTAAGTAGGATTCCAGTTTCACAGAAATTAGGCATTAATGTAAGAATTGTGCCAATTCTTTCACCTGCTGTGGTGCTACCGGTGTGAGTCAGGCTGTGAGAAAGCTATTTTAAGCATACACACAAACAGATTCATCTGAATCTGCCGGGGATAGAATAATCTGAACCAATTTCACGATTAATCAGCAATTACCTCAAAACTGCACATTTCCCAAGTGGTCACACAATAGTGGATTTTGAAAAATCGTTAAACTGATTTCAAAGAGCAACTATCTTAAGTCTGAGATACAAACAGTATGATGGAGATTTCTATAATAATTACAGGAAGGCCAATAAATGGGTCACATTTTGTTGTTTTGTTATGTTCTCTCATATTTATAGTGTAATAAATGTAAAACTTTGTAAAATATGTCCCTTGGAAATATTTAATTTAATTTATGCTTTTTAATTGGTTCCGGTTAGGTTTTAGAGTTTGTGTCTTCATGTACAGTATATATATATACTGTACATTTAATCTGAACAGTGTAATGGGTTGTAGACTTCACTGATACCCACAGGATGTGTAGGCATACAAACAAAACACAATTTGGCTCAGTTTGCCACTGTGTCTTCAAAAGACTTTCCCTTAACTCCTCAGCAGCTCTGTAAAATCTCGGGACAGGTTGATACATTCTGTACGTGGTTTAATTTCCCATTTGAGGTCAAAAACAAAAAAACAGGGAAGTGTCCTTATCTGGCACTGACTGTGCACCAGGCTGCTGGCCTCTCTGTCTCTGGGCTGCCAGAAAGAAAGAAAGCCATCAAACGAGAATGCCTGCCTGTCTACCTGCAAATCTTCCTCCATCTGTGGATTAGTTTTAAGTCCTCCAAAATCTTGGGCTGGTGCTACATCAGAGGATGTGCAGTGCAAGGGAAGTTACGTAACTCATTAAGACCTCACTGCTCTCTCCTGGGTTGGTTCGTCATCCCTCTAAACTTGCAGTCTTTGAGCAAATAAAGCCATATAAGAAGGCTGAACTATGAGACACCCACAAACTCTGTAAAACTTTCTGATCTAACAGCTTGAATTCAACTTGAGGGCAGCCCATTTGAACTGCGTCATTAAACGTCATTATCCCCTTTGTTCTGCTTTCTGATCAGCAGTGTTATTCCCACCCAGCACAGTATAGATTAACAGTCATAGAGGAAATAATAGCACATGGTTGGTCATATCGTTAATTAAAAGTAATAAATTACATAGCTCAGGACTTGAACAAATGAAAGAGGGACATAACTCTACAGTACAATTGACCACTAACAACAGAACTTCAATAAGTTTTAAGGAATGGTTTTATTAATGATCGCTGATTCATCTATTAATGGTAAAAAGAAATAGGAGCTAATTTTATGATGAGTTTTCACATTAGAAAAAACAAGCCGTCCAGTTGTAAAAGCCATCAATAAGTTGCTCTTCTTTTGCAATAATCTGTCAGATCTACAGGACTAAATGTTGAAAAGTTGTTAATAAATGGATTTTTGTCCATTGTCCATTAGAAGGGTGTTCCTAATGAATGAAGAACTAAAAAGACTATTTGAGCTATGCTAGAGGAGGATGTACACCAGTGAAATGGATTTTCAAAGCTGGAGTAGGTTATATTTATTAATGGCTTATTACTGCTCTATAAAGTATTAAAAAATAATTCAGTAACATTGGTTAAAACTTGTACATCCTTGATATCCTATATTATCCTTCAGGAGGATCTGGGTCCCAGGATGACTTTCATACTACACATTAGAATAACATTCCTTTGATTGGCATTCTACATTAGCACTCTCCACCTTAGCCCTTTCCTATTGTCATTCCACAGCAGCACTGGGCTGCAATGTTCTCCCTCACTCTCTCTGAACTGCCATGACAACGTGCTGGAAAAGTCTGACGAAGCCCGAAGGCCTCCTCAGTCAAGGCGGCTCAGCTCGCCTCTGCAGATGACTGCACTGTTACATTTATTTTCATGAAGGAAACAAAAGGCAAGATTGAACAGGGGATAAGGCAGCCCAGCTAAACATTCCTGAGAGACTGACCCCACACACTGTAGCTGAGAGCGCACAATTTGCCAGGAATTTGTGCAGAAATGATAGAAATGCCTCAGTATTTATGCGATTACAGCTTTTATGCTCGTAAGTTCTCAACTGTCAAAACATCAAGATGCAAATCAAAACAGCCAATTGATGTCTCATTTTTTGCATAAGTAGTGAGAGCACATGTCCACATTTGGTCACAGTACACTAATTAATTCATTAGTTCCACGCCTAGTCAAATTTGGCAGCCAATTACAGCGAAACTATAAGGAAAATAAAAAATAAGAACATAAATTTGGTTTGTCTTGGTCAAGACATTCTACATGTAAAGATTTGTGACAACATTGTTCAAAAAAACTGTTTTTAAAATAATTCAAAATGGTGGAAAATCTAATGAGGTATAGAATTTTGATTCTATGACTTTCTATGACTGAGTTCATAGGTTATAGGCCAAAACGTAAAAGTAGTAATCACAGAGCCATCATCAGGCCAACCAGTACCAACATTTAAGTGATTCTTCCCTGGATCATGTCCAACCTACCCAAGAAGTTTAAATTTGTAATGACACTTGACACTACAGTGTCTTAGATGGCAATGTCATTAAATATGTACTTACAACATCATGAGTTTAATTTGCTTCACATTTGTTGTACATCATCCAAATTCCTGCTCTGTTCTGTCACTGTAAGCAGCACACCCTGCAGTGTAAAGCATACATGCCCCAATAACAAGCTGAAAATACTCAATTATTAACTGATCTGAAACAATCCTTCATGTGTACCTGACGTATGCTTGTGAGTTCGATATTTACATTTGAATTAGGGTTGTCTATGGGGACCTGCAGGTGCAAGCCCGGGAACATTTATTTGAATGTATGAAATAAAACACAGTAAAGAAATGTGATTATTTACTGTTAAATATCTACCGTATCTGTGAACAAATCATTGCATGGCGTGCTTTGTAATTCCCATTAGAATTTCTACCATTACTGTTGAAGCGCATAAAAAGAGAGAAAATAGATGCAGCTCCTTTGGAAGCCATCACCCATCGTTCATCCATGCCCACTCTGAAAGAGCTGCAGCTGCCAGACCATCAGAGGAAGCATGCTGAGGAGGCCTCCCCTCTCTGAGATCTCTTGCTGCTTTGATGCCTCAATATACCTGGGGCCAATAAGACACAAACAGAGGTGCAGAGATTACTGATGCAACATATCTGAATTTATAGCTGCTTCTGCGCATCTAGGCACAGGAGGAAAGGACAGACAGGCCTGAGAAGAACTTTTATATACAAGCTTATATAGCATTATCAGGCAGTCATTCTTCGCTGTGGTACTGCTGATAATATTTGCTCACTGAAAGCAAATATGTGACCTTTCTATTTGTTTTTATTGGCTGAATCAAAGTTGCTCTGAAATATACACAGACTAACATTGCCATAATAATGAGGAATGAGCATTTGTATGGGGAAAATATTTAGTTGACTAAAATATGCTGAATTGTCAAGAAAATTGCGTTCAAAGCATTGAAATTGCATCCACATGCACTGTAAATAGATGTGTAGAGCCTAATTTGTGCTTTTATTTGTGTGTGTGAACAAGGTTATTAGCAGAATTAGTCGATCTTTGCACCACTAAATATGTAGTTAGCTATACTGCTTACATTTCTCACATTTTATTCAGTGAGATTACTAGGCAATAAAAAAATATAATTTTTTCTCGAACATAAAACTACCTTGTGCCAAAAAAATGGGATGCAAGAACTGAGCGGAAAAAGACTGTGCAGAGGTGCAGAGGATGTCTGGGTGTTACTATAGATAATCTTGGGGATATGATTGCGGATGTGCTTTTAGCCAGTGTACTCTGTGCCTCAACCTTGCCGGAAGCTAGTGTGGAGTTAGGGCAGCATGCCTCAGGCCTGGCCATGTCTGAGTGATTAGATAAAGCAGGAGAGGCCAAGCGGTGCGAGCCATAGCCAAGTTTATGCTGCACTGACCACTCTGAGACCATTCGGGGGACATCAGTAAGCACTGCAAGAGGCTGTCACAGCTTTTATTCATTCATAACAGCTTCAAAGAAAGTAAACACTGTGAGCAACTGTGTTGATTCATGTAATCACTGTCAGCACTGATGTATTCTCAAAGTCAGAACATTTTGCTCATTGAAGCACTTGTTATGCCCTGACAATGAGCTATGACTGTACAGCTGGCTGAGGGACACTGTTATATATTTCATGCAACGTAAGTGTGGCTTTTTCTCTTCCCTGCTTTATGGTAATGAGATTCACTGAGGTGTCAAATACTGCTCTGGGCACATTCCCATCTCCCGGTTCAGGTCAGAAGAGACCAACGCTTCGACAGTTGCAGATGTAGCCTGATCATGTCTGACATGACAGTGTGGTGTGAGGTTTGAAAACACTGCAGCAACAAAGTTTGGCCTATTTGTACACAGGGTGTCCTTTAAAAGCTTTACCGCATCATCATCTCTCATTTTAAAGCGAGACTGTATATTTTAATATGTGCCAGAATCAAACATCCAGCTGCTGAAATGCATTTAGAAAAAAATAAGATAAAAGTCTGAATAGGACACAATAGGATAGGATACAAGCATACAGAGATGGTCCACCCCAGCCCAAACTAAATCTCATTGAACTCCACACTGGCTCTCCTTTTGTATCCCAAAACCCTGCTCTTTAGTCTCCTCTCCCACTTTCCTTCCCCCTCCCTCAACTACGTAGCCATTCTGCAAAACCAAGGTTACAGAATTCAATATTGAATTCTCTAACCTAATTCTGTAAAACAAATTGGCACCTAATAGTCTTGCCATAGAGTATTCAAGAGAGATCTAAAAAAAAGTCAAACCATTTGTGTTTTGTGTGTTATGACTTTCGGCAGCAAGAGAGAATTTTTTATAGCCTGGTTTGATGTAATGATAAATCCAAATTGAAAAAAACTGACGTGATAATAGAATATGTTTTCCATGTTTGTTTTTGTTATGCATTCTCTTTTGCATTGTTTCTGTGGTACAGAGATAAATTGTATTTCACTATGGTAATTTGATGCCACTTGAGGAGGTCCCTAGCTTATCACTGTGCCTCTTGTACAGTTCTACATGTTCATGGATGGTATGTTTAATAAAAAAAATGTTTAGAAAATAAAACTTCTGAGAACTGACTATCAAGCAGAGGTGAATTTTTTCAAATGGGATTCACACTGCACCAAACCAGCAGTCATGGACCTCAGAATTGTCCACAGCAGAAGCGCATGGGGGGTTTATGATAGCAGGATTGAGGCAGCACCAGCAAGTATCATCCCTCCGAGGTGGATTCAGGTTCAAATATTTGCACAGTCACAGTATATCTGTAGAGAACGCTCTGCCACAGCTCCGTACTTATGCAGTCTCAAATGTACAGTATGTAAAAAATAAAAATTCTTGCAGATACAAATGAACAGTCAAGATTTTCCTTGCAGAAAAGAAGCTTAGGAGAAGCAAGAATGAGGAAAGAGCAGCTTTATCTTTGATGCAATAGCTCCTTTTTCTTCTTCGGTGCTTCTTCTCCATATTATTATTAATGTGATTGCTTTTTTGTTGCAAAGACTCATGAAAAATGGATGATGAGGTGATTAATCTTTCCGGGGAGAAAAGGTTTATGACTACAAATCACGGCATATGTAATGACAGTTTTGAATAACAACATTGTATGTGTGGATGCACAGCCATTTCTGAGATAATTGACAAGTTATGGAGATAGGAATTTGTTTCACTGAGTTTCAGCCAAAGTGCTTCCATGCTCTGATGCCCACAGGAAAAGCACCATCTGTGCACCATTCAATAAACATTTTGCTAGTTTCATTTTTAGAAAAATGTATTTTTGATGAGCAGGTTTTTGTTTCATTATCTCCACTAATGAGTCAAAGGTTTTGTCACATAGTTGACGTGTTTTAGTAGATTGTTGTTTCTGTTTCGGAGTGGAAAATATATAAATTATAATAACGCTGTGCGGCTTACTGGTGTGGAACGGCTCTGACGGGTGCTTTTTATATGTGTTTTGTGTTGTGAAGTTGTGCAATGAATGGAGGTCTTTTCTTATCACCTCAAAGAAATTACTTGTATGGGAATCCAAGCTTTTCCAATCTCAGGTGCTTTATTTTGCAAATGCTTCTTATCAGATTACCTTTCTCTCAGGATGTTACATTCCTTTTAATCCCCTTGCTATGCCCTCTGGCAGATGTTTGCTTAATTTTGGATTGCAATGGAGTAATTTATTTGTTATAGAAACCATAATAGTACTTTGGAGCAGGTAAACAACAACCACCTCATTGCAAAATCATAAAAATGAGCTGATTTATGGTCTGAAGGTGGATTATTCAGTCTCGTCAGACACAGACTGAAACAAACAATATCTTTACTATACTGCATCTCTTTGTCGTTGCATACTGTCCTCTCTCAGTCCCCATGGGACCTTAGCATGGACAGCTTTCCCTTTACTTCACAGATGGAGTACGCAAATGGATACCTCCAGTGAATAATCTTCTCATTACTTATCATGATGAACTGTGGCATGCAAATATCAATAAGGGACTGTGGTGACGCAATCTAATTAAGGCCTAAAATCAGGATGCTCATTAGTGCTGAGTCTCTGATAATGCAAATGATACCCTACTAGTATTCAACCTTGAATATAAATGGCCCTGGCAAATCAACCACTAGAGTGGATTTTATCTACCTGGATCTGATTACAGATTATGTCATGGTCACAAATAAGTGTTCTTCCTCAGTGTAGATACAGCAGTCAGGCAATGGAGCCCTAAGTAGTTTTTAGAGAAAATTCTTGTCCGCATTTGACCCATCCTGCCCTGCACCCAACTCCAGGTATACAGCTTAGTGCATCATTAACTAAACACATGTTTTTGGTGGTGGAGGAAATCACAGTATCTTGATCAAACATGGAACCTCCACACATAAAGGACCAGGGCCAGCACTGGGCTTCAAATCCAGGACTTTCCTGCTGTGAGGCAACAATACTAACCATTGTTCAACTGTGCCCCCATGCTGCTAGCTGTGGCATTCTCCATACTGACTAAACAGGTTTCTTTCTCCTTCATCTAATTTGAGTTGTGGAAGCAAGGGCAATAAAAGTGCAATAGGGTTAACGAGGACTCCCTGGAAGGGTCAGCAAACACAGCAAATCCTTTGATGAGCTACACAACAAACACCTGCATGTTTAAAGCAAAGCCTCTCTGAGAATACAATGCTTTTAATGTCCTTTCATTCTTCACTGGCTTTGAAACTGTTGCTGACTTTGTTTCATTGAGTTGTAATGCAGTTGAGAGGATACTTCAGCACAACGAGTCAACCACAAGCGAGAAAACAGAGAAGTGATGTAATGGCTATGCAACCTGACGGGGGGAAAAAACCCCTGAGGTGTTAGAGTTTGCCTGTTGCCTCCTGTGGCCACATCACATCAGCAATTGGGGTCAGTCCTCTTAAAACTCAGGCACAAGATGGAGATATAAATGATAATTTGTTATCACAGATTTGATCAGATGTGTCACACATGTTGTGCAAACTCCTTATGAATTCATACAATTTTACCTCTGCACCAGATCACTGATTTGATTGTCTTGAGTTAGCCCAGCAATCATGGGACATTTTTAAGAGGATTCTACAATATAAGAACATAACAAAGACAAAAAAACAGCTAGCAAACTACAGAGACACTGAGAGGCGTACAGTAGTTACTAAATCCAATAGAGATGCTGCTACGCATGTTTGGAAGGCAGATAAGTGAGATAAGATGACAAGAAGTGTCTCTCCACAGGTTGTCTGTTTGACTGAGGAAATGTAAGTTAAATGTTGATCGGGAAAGATCAACAAAAAAGTCAGTAACTTGACACTTCCTGGAATTATGAAAGATCAATCTGGGAGATTTTAGTTATTTCTGACAACATTGAAACTCAGAATCTGAGAAGATTGCAGCTGTAAGTAAAACTTCGGTACAAAAAACTTCAATGCAGCCCCTAAGTAAATAGGAATTAGCGCTATTTCACTCATTTGTGCACAGCTGCAAATGTTTAGTAAATATGTCCCTAAGACAGTTGATCAGAGGTGTATGAGTATCCAAATTTCCTTTAGAATTACTGAGCCCTCATTCCTGCTTAATATTTCTTAAAATGTTGTGATGTGTTTCTCTATGAACACATCTAAAACAGCTTTTGATCGTCTTCTTTATTCAAGCTCTTGTAACAACTATTTCCACTTTGAATCAGGAACTGATTATCTCTGTTTCCACACTTCTTCAGATGTCTTGTTTGCATTTTCTGCTATTTTGTGTTTCTGCTCGTTATTTGTCACATTATGTTTTGAGGAATTCTACCTGACAAAAGCCCCAATCATGGACTGTCCCTACAGGCCCCCTTTCACGAGGACCACCACAGAGAAATGCCTCTGAAATCTGTCAGTCAGCTGTACAGAAAGAGAGGTTACTCTCAATTTATCCCTCCTTGTGTCTTTGTCATTTCCACCCATTCATCTTCTCTTTCATTTGTTCTGTTTGGGGTTATGGAGAGTTGGAGTATATCCCAGCATTCATTGGACATGAGGTATGACACACATTGGACAGATTGCCAGTCTATCACAGGGCAGGAAATGCATGCGGCCACAAGGGGAACATACAAACTTCACCTAGAAATAACCCCAGCCAGAGGGGTCAAATCCAAACCCTGGACCTTCTAGCTGTGAGGAAGCACGCTAACCAATGACCCATTGGGCCACTCGTGTCTTATAAGATTTGTGTAACATCAGTAAACTCAGCCACTCTAGTAGCAGCAGCTTCTGCATCTCACTTCCCAAAGTGCTGCCACTGGTCCACTCATCACGATTAAGTGGAGGTTTGTTGAATCTCTAGGTCCTACTTGTCATCGGTTGGATCCTACTTGATACCTTCACATTCGGGCCATGACTCATTCTTTCTCGCCAAAACACCAAGTGACTTGACACGAGTTTGAGCAGAATTACACTTTTGCAAAAATGTTTGACTTTGTCAGGTCCAGTCTGGCCAGGCTTGTCGAAGCTGAAGCAGCTCAAGATTTGGCAGGAATCAGACAACCATCCAGACAACAGCCAATGGGAGTTGAGCTCAAGGGGAAGGAAACAGACAAGACCAATGTACAGGTAGAGAAGTCAATTTTAACAACTTCCACTCAGAGACATTTCACATCAGCACAGACTGGCAACTCCAATTGCCCCACTCTAGATTTTACAGTTTTAGTCACAGGACTAAATGTTGTTTAAATGACTGCATTAAACACGATAAACTGTATCAAGGGAGAAACAATTTGTCTGCTCAGCTTAGTTTTTGCTGTATGGCCTATTTTGATGGGTTATGTGATAAATTGTTAATCTGAATTATGTGGGAACTGGGACAGTTAGGTTGAGTAAACACTGCTTTGTGGTTAGATTTAAGTTTATGACCAGATAAATCACATGGAAAGACATCTTTATCTGGAGATCAGCTACAGTCACAGGTATTTTAAAGACCTCCGGATTGGTAGCGCTACGGATTATAGCCACAGAATGTATATAGAATGAATGTTTATATATATATATATATATATATATTTATATACAGACACC
>OMOW01025748.1:0-10073 GCA_900312555.1 Lamprogrammus exutus | reverse complement strand
AAGCTGACTTTGGTGTTTTGTGTTGGTGTAAGCAAACAGGGAGTTGTTCCACTTTACCAAATAGCACACAAACAAAGCTTGGATGATGTGGGGGGGAGGCAACAACAACATAAAAACGTCTGCTGGAGTAAATTGGCCAAGTGCGACTCCTCAACACACACACACACACACACAGCCGGATGATTTCACCAAAGGTTTGGGGAAACAGCTGATCGAGGTGAGCCTCGAGTCATTTACAGCAGAAAATGGCAGCGCACAACGGAAATTACGCACAAGCTTGACCCAGATTTCTAGACAATTGCAAAGTCTGGTAGTGTGAAGACCTCCTAAACTCTCCTTCTGTCTCCAATCTCATCTTCATCTTTATTGAAAACGTGATTATGGAGTAATACGACGCAAAATATATTTAAAAAGAAAGACGCGCGTCGTGTGCACGGTGATACTTTGGAGAATGTGGACATTCACGCGTTACGAAGGCCTCTCTCTCTCTCTCTCTCCGTGTCAGCTGGGCCACGTTTGGAGCTGTGGAGCACCTGACCGCCACTGCAACATCAGGTAAGACCACTGCTTCTCAGATCCTCGCTTGTTAAATGGACATTGTGCATATGCGGGATGTGGTTTGTGCGCTGTTACGGTTTGTTGTTGATGTTGTTAAACGTTTATTAGGCTCCTGGATGTGAAACGTGTCACCATCTGATGATATGAAGGCAGCCTTGCCTTTACTCATGTAAGCCTGTGGTGTTGGCCTAATGTTGTGGTTTGTTGCGTTGTGCGCTGGCCACTGTTTGTTTAACCTTTGACCTGTTTCGGCGATACATTTGCATTTTAAGATCCCGATCTGTGTGTTTGTCAACTGATTCTAATCAAAGTAGAACCCTATTTGTTGTTGATTGCACACATCATTGATGTAAACAAACCCTTTTGCAGAACCCCGGGAGAAATTTAACACTGATAGCAGGTTCCACTGCTTCAATCCTTTTGTTTTAACTTTTTGGTGGTGGGGCAACTCTTTTGTTTACATTGGGATCACAGATTGTAGCTTTTAACGATGGAGATCTTGGCAGGTGTCTGTAGCTAAATTTGTTCTGTTTTTTGGTACAACAGTGTAGTGTTACTGTTTGGTAGCCTACGTTTGTGTTTGCATTTTATTAATAGATTTATATCTGAGAAGATATTTGTTGTGATAGTAATTTTTGCTAGTGAGAGCAACAATCAAGCTCAGTAAGTTAGTTAGTTAGTTAGTTAGTTAGTTAGTTAGTAAACCCATCCTGATGATTTGAAGCAGTGGGCAGTCAGGTCTGGTCAATGGCATCAATGGATGGTGGGGGAAGCCCACGCAACCACAGAGGGAGAACATGCCAACTCCATAAAGAAAGGAGCTGGGCTGGCACAGGATTTGAAACCATGACCTTCTTGCTGTGGGGCAACATTGTTGAGACACTGTTCCAACATGCCACCATGGAGAACTATGCACCTTCTCTAACGGCATCTGATCTAGATTTTTATGCCCCTTTCGAAGAAATTAAGAAAATTAAGTGGGGAGTTGGTGAGAGATAATTATTGGACTGAAAGTTTTTGCGAAGACGTTCCACTGTTCATCTGAAAGTCTTCTTCTTGAGTTAGAGTGGAGAAGGCTTCGACATTTAATCCCATCACTGGGACAGTTCAGCTCACAGTGGGATACGCACTCAACTCTGTCCGAATCACCACCAGGCCCAGGCAGGGAAAATATTTCAGTCCTGTGATTGCACTTTCACTTAGACATTAGTGTGGACTTCACCGCACACCAGCAGGCAGGGTGGAGTTCACTCAGCATCACCGTTGAAGCCATGCTGGCACTGCCATCGTGTCCAGAGGCGGTCCATGGCCAGATAAGTGGCACCTGCATTTCAGACATAGTGAGTGGGATTTTGGCCTGGCCAGGTGGAAATGGAGCTGTTTACCACAACACAAACCGGCCACTGTCCTCTGGTTCTCCCTGCTTCCCCACGAGAATCCTTATGATGGTCCCTGTGATAGCCACATACTGTACAGTGTTGCCATGGTACACAGAAATTACTCAGCTAATGATAGCACCACCCTGGACAGGTTCCAGTTCGGGGGAGCCCTGTCTCAGGAAAATGGAGCAATGGGTGCGATGTCGTGCCCAGGTAAACTTGTCAAGGTTTGGCTCCTGAGAGGGGAAAGCTGTTAGACCTGGGATTGCCCCCCTGCTGTGGTGCAACTGTTGCTTGAATCCTTGAGTTGCTGCTGGAACGACGTAAATGCTACAATATGGCAAACACGGTGCGGCACATGAGGGAGGACGAGGGATCTCACACACCACCTGATTCTGATGTTGTTTTGTAAGTTGTCACAGTTTGTTATTGCATGGTACAGAAACCAGATTCTACAAACCAAAAGTTAAATTGCAAAATACATAACGGCTATTTATATGTAAATCCTTATTCTAAAACTCTGGGAATGTTTGCATTTTGATCAACACGTGAGAGCCTATTGATCGTAGTTTGCAAAAAGGAACTCTAACCACAGCAAAATGTCACTGCAGTAAACTCATCTCGGTCAAGGACAATTCTTATTGCTTTTTAAATAAAGAGGGAGAATAATACATCAAGCACCTTATTAATATGATATTAATTATTCCATCACATTGTTTGGAGTCTGAACTCTTCACTCATGTCTGTGTGATTGATTGGGTTAGGGTTAGGGTTTTTAATGTGATTTCTCTCTCACTTCATTTGCTTTTGCTCCCCCTTGAGCTAAACTCCCATTGGCTGTTGCCACAATCGCACTCACAGTTCATTCTTGGAGAGACTTGGACCACTTTACGCTGCACCAGCCAAGAAAATCAACACGTCTGAAAAAAAGTTCTCCGGGAGGCCAATGTACTGAGTGCAGAGACCTTTCATACATGATAATTTACACTGACTGTCGTGTTCCGCAATCCCAGATTCGGCCTGATGGTTGGAATGGCCCAGCAGGGGGTCCAACTGGAATAAAAATAGTCCGCTGTGACACAGTCTTTGCCCAGTAGATTCGTGTGGGAATCGGCTCTGTGTGGTTCGTGTGGGTTTTCCTGTGTGGATGTTACAGTCGAGCGTAGAAACTTCAGGTTGCAGAGATTTGTGCCTGTGGACGATTGTGTTACATCACAATGTGCGTTCACAATGATATACACACCAGAGGCCGGTATTAAGCAGGTTCATAATGGCCAGAGTTTCTTAATGATGGCTGGCAATAACGATGCAATCCTAGTTTTTAAGGAATGTTATCCGCTCATCCTCTACACTCTGGGTTGTTTAGAAAAAATACACCAATTACGACACAGCCTTTGTGGTAGAATTGGGAAAAGATAACATGGGGATCGGATTGAATCACATAATCTGCAAACTATAATCTGTATGTGCAATAAATGAACAGGTTAAAAAGTTGTAATCACCTGTTGTTCTTGAATTAATTTCTTAGCCTCCTTCATACATAACCAACATTTTGAATGATTATATAACAATTATTAGTTACTTTTTCAGAATATAATTTTGTTGTTGCTATTTTCTTTCCACAAATGGTATTGGTTGGAAGAGCTGACGGCTCAATAGATATGGGGGATCTTTGGGGGCCCCCCAAAGGAAGTGAGACACAGACTCCAAACCAACTCACCACTGCTTCTGAAGGCCTCAAAAGGCACAGGACCAAGTTTCAGACCTCTACCTCAAACCCTAACCTAACCCCACATCCACTGTATAAGGTGGGAAAAAAGTTCCCACAAAAGCTATACCAATCAACTCCAAATGGCCTGAAACAAACTCCTAAACACTTTCCGGAGACACTTTTTTTGGTCAGACACTGAAATTTCGCTACAATATTTGTATGAGGGTCTATGGGGTCCCCCTAAGGAAGTGAGATACAGACTCCAAACCAACTCACCAACGTTTCTGGGAGCCTAAAAGGGCACTGGACCAATTTTCAGACCTGTAGCTCAAACCCTAAACCCTAAACCCTAAACCTAGCTTCTAGGTTAGGGTTTAGGGTTCTGGCGACTACAGAGCTCTCAGTAATGGCAAACCTGTTTGTACTGTATGTTTCCTCTGGCATATGGTTGTAATAACTGCCTGTCTCACCTTGATTTTGCAAGGGTGCAAAAGCTGTTCTAAAGCAAGGACACCCTTGCTCTAGTGTGTTTGATCAAATATTGTACCAATTTTCTGCCATTGTTAAGGTTTTAATAATTTATGTACCTCGCTCAGTTTGGGGCATAAGATCTTCAGTGCAGTTCAAGCACAGATCATTTACATTACACAGTAGTAACACACAGTAGTAAACAGAGTAGTAAATTGCACAGTAGCCAAGTTGCATTTCATTCAAATTGCAAAATCACTTTGACTGTTAGTGAGATTTGAGAGGATTAACATTTTATGCATATTTTAGGGAAAAATGAATTTTATGTCTTTCATTCACTTTGTTAATAAAATTATTTTTTAAATGTGATTTGAGTGTTTGATATTTTAATTCAACTTAATTTTTTATTTTAAAGGAAGTAATTTAATTGTATTTTAGAAACTTAATATGAACAGTTAATTAAGTACAGAATAATACACTCAATGTAGCCATATTATCAAGTTGTAAAATAGCAGGTATTCACGTTCAGGTAAAGTAAATAATTCATTTGGAAAAACTGGAAAATTTAAGTTTAGTTACAGTAAAATTAAGTTAGACTAATGTGAATTATGGACTTGAAAAAATTCAAATCATTCAAGTGTATCTGACTTAAAGAAATGGAGTTTGCCTAAACTAATAACTTAATTGATAAAAATTACATTTATTTGTGTGTTACCAATGAAACAATTTAATTAAGTCGATCCAACTGTTTTCTTTTTTCAGTGTGAATAAAACCTGTTTATAAGGAAATTACTTACTACAAGTAACTATGGTAATATCACCTGTTTCTGCATATAGTACTGTGGCGAGACTTAGCTGAGATTAAGGCCACAGTGAAATTGCAAACCCACAAATCTCACTTAGTGAGACAGTCCGTGGCCCTGACAAAATAGATCATTCAGATCAACCTGTTTTCTCTCCGTCTCTCTGAAACAATGGCTGCTTCATTTCCAGCAGACGTGTTCTTGTTAGGCTCTGCATGGGTAGTCACAGACAAGATGAATCCTTTAATGGCGCGGTTGTGGTGTGTTTGAGTGCGCACATATGTGGTCCCAACAGTACAGAGCCCACAGGATCATTGGTGAGGGTTTCAGCGATGCTCTTTGCCTTTGTTGCAGCCCGCTGTTTTTCGTCATAATCTACACATGCTTAGTGAGTGTATTACTGCTGGACATCAGCGTGCAGAAAATTCAACTGATCTCCATTATAATACAGGTTCAAGATGCGCAGAGGAACTGGGCCCTTTGTGAGTCCAAATCAGTAATTCATGAGGGGAAATTTGTTTTGGCCATTTTGGATATCTGAATTGGATTAGTTTATACCGAAATGGGCATTCAAACCCCAATCTACTAATCAAAAACAGCCATATAAATTTACTTGATGAATTAGAGACAAGTTTTGGATTTGTTTATACCAAAATGAAAAATAAAACCCCAATCTGTTATTGAAAACCAGCCATATATTTATTTGATGAATTATAAACAAACCACCACTGTCTTTAAAAAAAATTATTATTATTATTATAAATGTCTTATTTTTAACAAATCGTGCAGGTGCGACAGATACTTTTTCATGACATTGAAATTTTATAGTTTTGAAGATATTACAGTTTAGTTTTGGATATTGCTTTGTATGTCTTAAATCAGAGGTTCTCAAACTGCGGTACATGCAGCACTGTTGGTACATGAAGCTTTGGAAATTTGCCAGAGAATTAAAACATTTGAAAATAGCAGTAAATAATCTGCATGCACGCTATAAAAAACACTCTATTAAATAATTTCAGCACTAAATAATTTTCTCTTTGCTCCATTTATAATGAAGAAATATAAAAAGAAGATTTGCATAATAATTCATACTTCTAAGTGCAAAACAGGCTTTTATTTTCATTTCGTTGTAATAACTTTTTTTTCATTGTTAACCTTGGTTTCAGATTTACTAAACAGTGATAACCCTGGACAGTGCAGTAGATCCAGTGTGATGATTTCCCAATGGTAACAGTGTACATATTACAGCAAAAAAACAAAAAAGGCAAATGTGAAACAGATGTTGGCTCCATATGAAAGCAATAAACAGCTTCTGGCCCTGTGTCCCCAATTCCAGCCGTCACAGAGGCCGAGCTCAGATAATGGTGACGATGACTGCCCAAAACTTATTCATTGCATTTAATTATTCAGTGTAGTGTGTTGTAGCCCTCGAGGTCGTATGAGACCGGATCATTTGCCATTAATCACACAGTTTGATCAGTTTAATCAAAGTCATGTGTTAAAGCGTTGTGTAATTTTAGTGAGTTGATTTGTCTATGACACAATGGTCCAAAGTTGTTGATTGTTATCAAAACGTGGTGGATCACTATGAGAAACTGACACGGAACAGCGTCATTTATTTTTAAGACATATTTCTTTGTCTTGGTGGGTGATTTGCTGTTATTGGACTTGTAAGCTGTGGATAACAGGTCGTAACAGTTTTCCCACTCTTAATAGCAGTCAGTAGATGATTTGTGCGTATGTTGTAGTTAAACCAACGTTGGTGACCTCATTAGCTGGTTTGTGTCCTTAGCAGACTCTGCCTGGCTCATGTCCTGAGGGTGCCCCCACAGGCACCCTGATTCACACATAGATGCATAAATCAACACCACTACAGCTTTAACAAATAAAGCAAAAGGCGAAACCATTCCAAAATACATTCTTGCTCGTATTTTTCTAGACTCTGCGGACAATGGCAGCAGACATTTACTTCAAAAAGTCAAGCTGAAAATGGGAGAAAACAAAAGGAAAAGCCTTTCCTGAAAAGATTTGGCTTTATTGCACTGTCAGAGATGATGGCCGGCTAATAGGAACCGCAGGTCACTTGAGACTTTGTGGTTGAAGTGTAATGCAGTCCACCTCCGAGTCTTTTTACTGTGGAGAAAACAGTGGTTGCAGCAAATCGAGACTAGGATGGGCAACCACAACGTCACTCTCAGCACTATGGCCAGACTTGGCGTGTGTGAAAGCATCTATCGTATGTGTGAGCATTCTACAGAATGTGTGTGTCGTGTCTCTGTCATGCCAGGCTGCAGTGGGACGGCTAACCACCCGGCCGTTTGATCAGCGTAGCATGGAGACTCTCTGAGGACAGCGGCGGTTCAGACTGGCAGCCTTATACCCTCCAATCACCTTTAGATCCAGATGTGAGATTGCTCGTAACCTACAGTGCCTCTGCTCACGTCCCAGCAGTTTAAACCCCCTTTGGTCTGCAGCTGCTGAACATGGTGGGAACAAAAAGTGTATCAAGTACTGCACTTAAAGTGATACTCTGGTAATTTTACAGTATTTTGTGATTTTGGGGCAGAAATTCAAGTTAATGACATCGGGGTTTTTTTTGTTAGTTGGAGCATTTTTGCCGATATTTGCTGTTCGCTTGCCAGGTCTGTAGTAGAGCCATAGTCTATAGAATGGACCCTCATGGAACCACAGAACACAACCTATAGAACACGTGGAAAAGCCTCTATAAGCTACTCTACATGAAGTTAAACATTTAGTAAGAAAGTAATATGTTCACTGTTACCTCAGCATTTAACCGTAAACGTCTATTTTCATTTACTGCTATCCTATAGTAACTTCCCGGTGCCTTCTCACATCAGTTCACTGCTTGCGCAATGTTGCCCCATAACGTTGGTGTTATGATGGTGTAGTGAGGAAAAATAGTCCCCAAAGAAGGCCTACGGACCAAGTAAATGAGCGCCAAATATCGCCCAAAATGCTCCAACTTCCAGTGACATCTCCAAAACAATGTCAGTGACCCAGTTCAGAGCTAATTTCCCCAAAAATAATACATTTTTGTAAAATCACCGGAGTATCAATTTAGGTAGAGTTATTTTCATAATAATGACCGCTGAACTTGATAACGGACCGTTCATCCGGGCAACGATAGTGTTTGCTTTTGTTTCATAGACGAGAGGCTTTGTATCACTGCGCCAAGAGTCTCCAGCGGCTTGCTAGCATTCCTAGCTAGCTACAAACCAACGTTGCCTTCTTGTTGTTACCTGACATGAGGACGTGTCAGGTTTTCAAACTGAAAAGCGACGAGACGTGAACATCAGCATCCACAAAGACGTTCCATTCACTAAGACACATGTCACAATTATTGAAAATGTGCAATTTAACCTGAACTCTAAATAGGCTGCTGCTAGGATGTAGCTAGCTAGTAGGTTCAACTCTGCTGCCATTGTTTACGTAGCAGTGCAGTTGCTAGGCTAACACAACCACAGCGTTGCTATTTTTCTTAGCAGAAGCTTATAATTGCAATAAATTAATCTACTGTGTGAAATTATTCATTTCTTTTGGAAGTAGCCATATATTAAGTGTGATAACGTAATGTCTGGCGATGATGACTGTGGAATGAACCCCTCCAGGAAGGTACAAGACATCCTGATCGCCCTGTTTGGGTTTATTCTACGATGTTGATACTTTTAGATGAGTGTGTGTGTGTGTGTGTCATCCTATTTTATAAGAGTCTCTTAAATGTTGTTTGGAGGGAAAACAAGCTGAATGAGACAGAGGAAAAAGACGCTTCCATTTCACTATCTCTGATTCCACCTGGTAACTGTCCAATATCCTCGAAGTGTGTGCCTGTGCGTGTGTGTGTTCGCTCCATCTCCTCTTGCAGAGTCCTGTCTATGCGACCTGCATTCATAATGAAGCTGCCTCTTCTGCTTTGCTGTCTATAGTAACAATATCCATATGGTGGGCGGTAGTATGATGTTGATGCCCAAGATGTTTCCACGCACACACACGCAACACAAATTACTCACTCATCCATGCAAATACTCTCAAATATGTACTAAAACACAGACACACAATCAACACAACACACACACACAGACCGATCCTTACTAAAAATGTGGCCCTGTGATGCTCCTTTCCATATGTCTTTGATAAACCTGCCCTTACTGTTTATTAGCGCTGTAGTCCACTCACCTACGCAGGCTGCAGTGTGTGACTTTGCGTGTGTGTGTGTATAAGCATTAGTAATACTTGGAAAACACTGCATATTTGCATATCCTTCACAGTCCCCAGCATCCAAAATCCTTTGCATGACGGTCACTTGTTGCATTCAGGTCCTCTTCAGTTCGTAAACAAACATCACTTTAACCTCGCCCATGAAAAAACATCTGTAAGGTGTAAATGATAAACTCCACTGTTAATGCACGGATGCCATACATACAAATATACTCCACAACCAATCAGAGATGTATTCCTGCAAAATTGTAACGATGAGCTCATCCTAAATTCCAAACACAATACAAATCAAGTTGGTTGATGTGATGCTATAGAAATGGATAGAGGACGTTGTCTGCCAGTTGTCCATCATGTGCGTAAGTGAAATATCCCAGCCCATACACTCGTACGTGTGTGTGTGTGTGTGTGTGTGTGATGGGAGTTTCCCAAACTGACCCCTGGTGTTTGTCTATTGAGTGGGAGCGTCTCAGTGGAGAAGATTCCAAAATTGTGAAATTTTCCAAATTCACAAGTTGACAGCGACTACTTGAACGCACTATTAGTCTCAGTTTGTGTGAGGCCATGTTCAGGACATTGCGATGATGCTGTGGTGAGTCATTTGTACACCAATTTGATGAGGACGCACTGCTTTCAACCCACGAGGCCGCACTTACACCACGGCCACAACATCCTCACCACTTCCTTTGAAGGGGGGGGGCAGGACTAGTACAGGAAACTGATTTTTATTGCAGATTTTTATTTTATTTTATTTTGTCATCATTAATTCATTTTCTCACCTTCACCTTGTGGCCTTGTTGAGAATGTCAGCTTTGCAGAAATTGTGGCACACTCAACATTTAACTCCATCAACTCCATTTAATATCCATGTTCTCTCTTTTCCTGCTGTTTTCTTTCATTGAACTCCTCTTCTTCATCCTC
>OMOW01025746.1:0-18143 GCA_900312555.1 Lamprogrammus exutus | reverse complement strand
GGTTCTAGTTCTATAACTCGAGTTGTGGGAATAAAGGTTGGTTAACCCTACTCTACCGTGGCCAAATGGTGAGATCAGGAAAACTAAGTTCTTTGTTCTTTGTCCAACAAAAAGAGGGAAGACTCTTTTAGAATTCGGACAGGAGCAATTCTCTTACAGCAGCAGGAGCCAGGCACAGAGAGTCGGTTTGAAGCTGAGCGCCAGTTTTTATGGACAGGGTGACGTCATAGATCACGCGGCCACACGCGACCAATGATGTCTGAGAAGAGGGTCCCTGGGTGGGTTTCACACCCAGGTATGAAGACGTGTAGTACCCGGGAACTGGTCCGAATTGGTTCCCTGGCTCTTTGTCTGTCCCAGAACAAAAGACCATGTGGTTTTGCAAGGCTTTTACAGGCCTAAAGGCCCTACACTTCTCTCCTCCTTATCATGAATTTGCCCACTTGGTTAGCATACCACTCTGCGTCTCTCTGCCTCCCATTGCTCTCTTCCATGCACTCTACCCCGCAGAGTCCGAAGTGAGAGGGCCTTTAATGAATAAAAAATGGCATAAGTTTTGACACCTTACCCGTCTCTTCTTAGTTGGTGTTTTTGGTCTAAATCCAGTCTGCAGAATTTTCTTGGTTGATGCACAGTCTTGCCTTCACTCATAATATTATTTTGCTGCGATAATGTCAACTCGATACAATGTTGTGTACTTGTTTGTGTGTGAAAAACTTCTTAATGTATCTAAAATTGCATCAGGTGGCAATTGACTTTTAGCTGTATCTTGGCATGCTGTGCAGAACTCACCACAGAGGGTAATTATTTACAGCAAGGAACAGCACAGTTCACGGTGCTGTAATTGGAAACTGTATTGAAGCTGTAAATACAGCACCCTCTTCCCTGCTGTCACAGAGGGAATTTCTTTTTTTCCACATGAGCGATAGACATCATTCACCTGGCTTATTGTTACGCAGAGGCTCAGTCACTCCAAGACAAACGCCACCATAACTAGCAATAGAAAACAAGACAGCAATAGAAAACCAGACATTTTGTTTCATGCACAAGTTCTGTCCACCCTGCACAGGCTAGCTTAGAGGAGGGGAAGGTCGATAGACCGTCAGCAGCTGCTGCTGAGGAATGGTCAGCAACACATCTTGTTTACGACGTCATGAAAGCAAATGGATTTGTTTGGATCTGCACCTAGTTTGAAATGCAGCAATGAAGCAGTCTGTTACAATGCAGCTGTCAGCCTCCAAACATCCATCCAACAATAGCAAAGGTGCCCGCTTGGGTGTGGATTGTGTAGTAAATGCGATGTTATTGGTGGATAAATTGCATCACAATTCTCAGTGCAGCTCTGTTTTATTGGAAACAAAGTGCTACAGAATACAAACTCACTGGTGCGCGGGGGTTTGAGGTCTTCCCACAGTCATATTATTTGGAGATCTTTTCTGTAGCCATGATAATGAGAAAGCATCTCATAATTAGGAAATATAATAGAGAGATGGAGATAAACAAATAATTACAAATGTGAGATATTACAGAATAAAGGCATCAGGGGTTTTTTTTCAAAGTAGCCCATAGCAGAAATGATTATAAATAATGATACTAATAATGCTGACAACAGTACTAATAAAGCATTCAGGTGATGGATCTGTTCAGAACAGTGCCAGAAAACAGATAAAGATAACCCCTGCCAGGGTGAAAAATTATTTTTTTTGAAACTGTGTTGATACCGGGCTGCCACAGAAGCACACACACTTTCTCTTTTAATCTATGCTGAACGCCAGCATTGCTGAGTGGCACCTGCTTCCTCCTCCACATCTGACCCCCGTTTCAGTTCACATATGAGGTAAACTAGACTAAGCTCCAAAACCTGATAATCACAAAGCGTTCTTGTGGGCTCCTGGGATGAATATGTAAACCTCCTTCAGCAACTGTAGTTTGCACATGCTCACTTTATTCCAAGTATCAAGGTTCACATAAATATAACTTACAATGTCGTTATGATACACTTATACATGAGATAATAGGTCAAGTAGTGGCAATGGGCTAACATGAAATTTATTTTAAGGGAGCATGTTATATGCTTTTTATTTCACTTTATTTGCATAATGTAATATTGTAGTGATTATGTGTAGAACATTGCCAAAGTTGCTAATTTTGAGATTCACATCCCTGAAAGCTTTGTCCTTCTGTTTATGTCAACATGTAACACGTGTGAATTTACCCTCCTACACATCTGGTTAGACACACACACACACACACCTAAGGCAAGCATCTACCATGTACAGCTGTCAAATTAGAGCAGAGCTTGGAGAGAGCATGTTTTCATTTACTGTGCCTGGTGGTACTGCAGCAGGGGAGAGCAGATGTTTTTATGTTTTTAAACACATTAAACCATTGCAACTGTTTGAAAATTGACCCCTAAATTAAAAAAATTAAGTTCATGAAATACGAGCTCATCTTATAACAAAAATTTCAACACATGTCCAACAGGCCCACGTTGTGTTGTTTTCATCTGTGGCTCGGAGCAAAATGAACCACAAGTAATGGTGCCTGTTGACAATCAAAGAGAAAGATGAACGATTCTTTGGAGAAATGTCTGCACTCGGACCACAAGATGCATTTTGTTGTAATGTAATATTGTAAATGTAAAACACAGGCTTTTTTTATTTATAGCATTTTTTCCTCTCGTCCTCAGGTTAACAGGATTTACCATCCCCACACCTGTTACCAGTTCTGGTTCCATTTTTTCACTAAGGCTTACCAGCGACTTTGCAGTAAGCGCTCATGGATTTAAGGCATCCTATGAAGGTAAGGAAAGCATTTCTTTCTTTGTTCCTCTTGTGTGATATTACCATGAAATAAATGTGCTTTCATATGAATTGTAGAACAAAATATGGCATTTGTGTGGGAATTCTTGCCAAAAAAAGCTCTTCATAATCATTGTTTACAAGAAAAACCTATTGGCCAGGAAACATAGACAGCATCTATTCTTAAGAGAATAAGCTGTGATCACACTTACTCCACCTGATTTCCTGTGGGACTTCCACAGTTGAGTTATGGAAACATTATGTGCCTCAATTGGGCAAATTAATCTCATATTTTCCAAATCAACATCCCTTCCCCCAAAGTCCTGAACCTTTTCTGTGACTCCAGAGGTGCATCTGAAATTGCATGGCAGATGGTGATGGGAATTAGTTGAACTAATGGATGAGCCGAATTATCTGTGTTGAGTGCAGCAGGGAGCTGTCTAAATATGAACTATCCTTCTGTGACATCTCTCTCACCTCAACTCTTTCCCCCTCTGCTCCTTCACCTGAACTCAATCACCCATCCATCTTTGTTTCTCTTTCTTCCCCTCTGTCGTTCATGTTTTTTGTCATTTGTCCTCCTTTCATTTCCTTCTCCCTTTCTCAATTTCTCTCCCACCTGTCTTTTCTTTCCCCCCTTCTCCTTCTTGTCTGTTCCTCACCCCTTCACATCCACACTTTAATTCCGTGTATTTTCTGGACGATTCCCTTACCTCCTCCTGTACTAACAGACTGTCGCCTTCTAGCCTCACTCCCCCCATCATCTCCTATTCTATCCCTTTTGCCCCTCCTCACCCCTCCATCCGCCCCAGACCTGGCCAGTCAAGGACCTCTTGCCTCTCCATCTGGCCATTTGCGCACTCTCTCTCTTTCACACTCTTGCTCTCTCTCTTTCTTCTCTCCTGCTTGGTCTCTCGTACTCTCTCTGTCTTCGTCTCTCTCATCCCATTGCGGCGATGGCTGGCGTGCTTGAATTAGATCTTGTTCTTCTTGCTCCATATTTAAAGGTGCTGCATAATCTTCAACAGAATTTCATGCTGATTTGGATGTTAATCACATTTTGTGACACACGGGGCAAAGATATATCCCAATACTCCATACTAAAAATTGTTGAAGACAGTGGTGAGGATTTTCTAAAGACAATAGAGAACCTAAAATCCCAGCTTTACTCTTATTTGTTGGTTCATACTTGCACTTTTCTGCACAGTACACCCTCACTGTAAGTGATTTAAAACTGCACTGTTAAACTACATTACTCCAGTGTTGGGTTTGGTCCCAAGTTTTTAGCCCCTTCTGCCTACCCAAAATCCTTAATTTCAACGTTCGTTTAGTTTTCAGTTTCAAAATAATGCATTGCCTGCATATTGTGCACACTGAATGTGACAACTGTGTATTAGCAAGCATATATACTCCTAAATGGAAAAAACGTCCTGCTCTAAACATGGCTAAGGTATTTATTGTCAGGACCATCATTGTTACCTGTTGCGGTTAAATGAATCTATATAACTAAACATAGTCAACAATGCAGTGCTCATCATCTTCATCATCACCACTAGCATTGTCATCCTCAGCTGAATTTTCAGCCCCGCAAAATGTCATCCCAAGTTTTAATTTTTCAAATCAGAAATCCCTATGACTGACATATAAGTACATTGAATATTTGCAATGCAAATATTCAGTGTACTGAAGCATAATGTATTCATGTGCAAACCTCAGTAACACACTGACACTGCTGTATATCGTTCTTCCTTGTTATGCTGATCTGCTAAGCTACATGGTATACATGAATATGTATGTTCGGCTTATTCTTATGACTGAAAATGTGTGATGCTTGTAGACTCTCCGAGATGATTGAATCATGACTGCAATTAAGTGGATTTGAATCTGCATGCATACGAAGGACACAGTGAAGGACATGGCCGGATAGAATCTCATTTCTTGATGGCCTGTCAATCTATTGTCAAATATTTTGGTATACAAACCCTCTCCAAATGGATTTTATTAGTGTTTAGTGCATTCCTCACTGCACTATCGCCACTGTGTCGGGATGAAGCTGCAACTTTACATTTCTAGCGTGACCTATAAGGGTCAAGCTGCATTTATTAAGCAACAGAGATATGAGGCTTTTCTACAAGACAGCCAAATAATGGCCAATAGTGCTGTAGTTTCCACAGGATAGAGATAGGCTGCAGGAGCGTGCTATGCATGTACTGAGCTGAGAGTAATCCTATCTGCATGCCTTTGTATACAACCTTTGTTGAAGGTTGTATATTTGCAAAACAAACATTGCAGCGTCAATCTAAAACCTGCCTCGATGCCATTTCTTTGATTAACGCTTTGACTGACAGCTGACCCACGAAACATCGCTTCATCTTTTCAATCCCTCTCTGGCATTGAAGCTTGTCCACTCAGATGGAAAAAAGAAAGATTCTGTGTGTGTACGTGTGTGCATACACATGCACATCTGTTGTTTACCGGCTGCTTTGGCTTGTGATCTCACACGGATTCAGTCAATATTCTTTCCCCCTTCTGCATGAAAAGCCAGCCAGTCAGCCAAGCAGCTGGGAAGGCAGTCGGGCAGACAGGCAGTCCACACAGGCGGCTCCTTTGGGGGAAGTGTGCTGCCTGTGTGCTTGCAAACACTGCCACTCCGTCAAACTTCCATCCTCTTCAAAGGGCTACAGAGTCATTAGATATACAGGCGAAATAAATAACTTAGCCCCAGAGAATTTTTGCACCCAACTGCCTCATTTACCAGTTCACATATCACACGTGTTACCACTGTGATAAGGACTAATTCATACACCTGCTGTATATGAAGGTGAACAGCAGGTAAGTACCACATGTGTTATGATAGAATCCCATTATTGTAGTCTTTTCACTTTATGTGATGCTCTCCAATGCTGTTAACATTTTTTTTGGTTAAGTTTTAAAGTGTGTTCCTGCTATAACCTCATTTTATTTTACAGATGGGCTGTGGATGTGTGCACACTCAAGCATCATATTAATGTTGTTTGTATTTGTTTGTCTCTGGCATCATAAATGCATTTGCAGTCTATTGGGATGTTGAGCACCATATGCATTGTTTTTTAATCAGGCTTGGAGATGGGTAATGCTTTATGGTGTTAAAAGTACTCCTCTGCATTGTTTGCATCCATTTTGCTGCTGTAAAGTTTGTATAGGATGTTATGGGTTTTAGCACTGCTCCCTTAGTGTTAAAGAGCAGATGTTTTCCCAAGGTTGAGTTATATCAACAATTTATTCTGGGTCCTTCAGACAGCCACACTTATTACCTTAGAGCAAACACTGTATCTAAAACACTTGATTTCTTTAGGGGATTCTTCCAAGCCTCATAAAAGTAGAATGCCTGATTCAATGTTAAGTGCCCTGGCTGTTTTCAGTTCCACATTCAAAGACATGAAGCTTGCCGTGAAGATTGACTGAAAAGAGAGCCCTTATATAAACCAACTGCTTCAAATATCAGGAACACATCATGTGCATTAATTCATGTGGCTGTCTGTCTGAGTCATTAGGTATGACTTTCCATACACCAAAGGGCATTGAGTCAGTGCTGGTATAATTACAGCTGGGATGCAGCCATTACTTTTTAATTAGTGACCTGGGGTTAGTTTCTGAAAACATTTGCTTGCGAGAGCAGATCTTTTGTTTCTCCAAACAGTTCTCTCCAGCAAAACTGTCACAAAGTAATAATTATGGCAACGAATGACTGCTAATTTTTCCTGACATTGTTTCAAATGTAATGATTTCACTTCTTGGAGAGAAAGTAAATCTGTAAATCTAATATGCCATGCACATGACCATTATCTGAGAACAAGCATTAAATCCAACTATTTGTGTTTTACATACATTTTATTGTATTGAATATAATAATTGTATCGTAGTGAGTAGGTAAATCCTGCTAAATTTAAGGCAGATTTTCCTGTCACAGAAAAAAAACCCCACAATAAACAAAACAAAAACATTTAAAAAAATGATAAAATTGTAAATCAAAGCCTGTAAAATGTTGAGCTGCTCTGGAAAATAATTTATGAGTCAACTTTTCCTTTTGATGATTCCCCAGCAACATCTGGCAGATGAAATTACAGCTCCATTCACGTGCGAGCAGTGGTTCACTTGGTCTACGTTGCTCAATCTTTGTCTGAGTGGATGAGTAACAAAACTGAAAGTCATTCTTAAAATCCAAACCGTCTCTGAAGATGTGACACAAGGTTTACTTCAAAAGCCATTTCTTGAAAAATGCAACAGAACTTTCCTTGATGCTAGTTCTAATTTGTTAAACAATTACATGCTGAGGAGTTTTGCCTTGCCAGATCTGTCTCTACAAATAAATAGTATCCACCCTACTAACAAATGGAAGCAGTGTATTTTGAATAAAATATTATTACCAGGGCCTCAGTAATATCAAAAAATATAATTTGGAACACATCGAGTATGCAGATTGACAGAGGTGAATTGCTGCAGGAGAATTGTCTCTTTGCATTTATTAGGTAGTGTGTCTCTGATGCTAAATGATTTTATGTTGAAGTTTCACTTTAAACCAACAAGTGGTTTTTCTGTTATTTTGCAAATTTCACATTTTTCAAAAGACATTGCTTATCAGCCAGTCCGCTACTGCCCAAGCTGACTATGTATTGCATGCCTGCATTCAAGTCAACATGAAAATATGCAAAAATGCTAACGCGATCAGTTTTACTTGTACGACTGATGCTGCATATGTCCTCTGATCCCGTAAAGGTCACCCCAAATTCCCTCTGCTTGCTTAGCTTGCTGACGTTATGTGTTCACACGGCTCAGTTATTTACTCCTTTGCAATGCTGCATGCTAGGAATATGTTTCAGTTTTTTTCACAGTGCAGCTTTTTGACTGCTTGTGTACCCAAAGCACGACAGGTGATAGAAAGGATTGGAAATGACTGGGGCTTTACACACCATTAGCATTCAAATCAAGGCCTTTGAACCTTTATTGGCCCCCGATACCGATCTTGCAGACTGGATTAGGATGTCTGTGTGGATGTTGATTGTAGCTGTTCAAGTACAAGGGATGGGAATATACAACAGATAAGTTGTGCTGGTTGATGGTAAAAACACTAATTGAAATCTCGTTGAAAATTCCTGCAGTGTCACACAAAAAACAACAAAACGTTTTTGCACCACTGACTAGATGTTTCCAAATTAATGAGGATCTGCAGGAGGAACGAGCCCAGAGACACACAAAGGCGTGGCAGATATCCGTGCGCTCTACCTCACTGCATGCTGGGTCTGTTTTTTCACCTGCCGTTTCTGCTTTAGCACGTAAACACGGTGAAATGAATACAGCTGAATTGGTTTAGGCCGTCTTTCTTTCTCTGTGTCCCTATCTTGTTCTCTTAGGTCTGGTAGCTGATTATGCAGCACTTTCTAAAGGTCAAGTATCTTATTTAAGCAAAACTTCAATCCTTTGCAGATTTTTTTTAAAAACTCAAGTAGTAGGTGGAGTGAGTCAATATTGTACACCTTGACACACTGTTCATTAGTGCAATAAACACGGCACACCGAAAATACAGATTGGAGTGAAACTTTCAAGCCAATTTCCATGGGATATCTGTACTTGACATGCAGTTGATTCAGCAGGACCTTAGCCTTATTTTTCTTTAAACAACTTCTAGGTTCAGCAACTATGGGCTTGCTAATCACATTTTTAATTGTGTGATATTGGATAGCTGAAACACACACGTTGGCTGTGTTATTCTCCAGTAAGGATTGTCATTCTTGGTGATGGTCAATTGAGAATTTTTTACAGCAGCAATAATCCCTTACCAGTTAATGTTTTGTCTAGTACAGATGTTTTTGACAATCGGCAGTGTGCTGAATATTAAACTGACAGTTGTTGTGGTGACTTTGTAGATATTTAGATCCTCTTTGATGTGCTCAGTCACACTCAATTGAACTCTGCAAGTTTGAAACAAATAATTTTAAAATTTCACAGGCTCTCTGGAAAATCCCAAGGAGAGATGTTTGCTGTGTGTGTTGTGCGGAATCATGCTGGGCTATGCAGAGATGCATGCCTGCAATGTAACAACTTGGATTATGTCAGCATGATAAAATAGATTTTTTAAAATGTAAGTAAAGGCCATACAACCTATATGTAATGTTTGTAGGGACTAGGTTGCTCTGCCTCACCCATGACAGCTACACTATCAACCCCACATACAGTACATAGATCTAAACACCAAAATACTGCCTGTAGGATTGTTTTATATCATTTAACTCTACTTTTTGGTTTGGTAATAATCATGTGAAAAGCCCTGGCATGTCGTTTGCCATCAATGCAGAAAATATGAATTCAGTTATTTTTCATAGGCTCACTGTATCTCTGTAGTTTGTCCATAGAGAATAAGGGTATTTTGCCTGTTTTGGAATAATATTCAAATGTATTGGTTAATACTTTCTGTATAGTTGATTGAAAAATAAATCACACAGCCTCTGGATTCATCTCTCCTCCTGTGTTAATTTATCTCCTAAAAAAATACCTGGCAGTTGCTGCCAGAGATTGCATTCATCAGAGATCAAACATGTGAGGCATCTGTATCTATCTACTAGCATCTGCTGTGTAAAGTGGATCAGTAATTGGATTTTAAAAATGACTCCAGCAAGTTAACATTAGAAAATTCAACTTGACAGTTTAGTGCGTCAGTGAAATCAACTTCCTTATCAGGGCCTCAAACACATGTACATGTATCTGTATATCTATCCATCTACCTATTTGTCTCTGTATCATTCGCACACAAAAACACAGATTTTCTAAGATGAAAAGGTGGTTTCTCAGCTTGTCAGTTAGAATAATTAGCAGGAAACCAGATGGCACGTATCAGAAATAATAATTACACTTGACTGCATGATCAGTCACAATCTGCAGGACAGGAGGAAGTTTTATATTCCTGTTACCAGGATAACAAAGGATCACATCAGAATTTTTGAGTCATATCTAGTTATGGAGCGTTCTTTTTAAATATAACAAAATTAATGTTTTGTTTTCTGAACCTGGGTCATATTTTCTATCTGTACGTTTTCCCTAACCCCTGGTTGAATTTGTTGGTTGAAAGTTGTTTTGCACTTCTGTGACCACAGGACAAAAAAATCAAGATGACAAAGGTTCAAATACATCATTTATACATGAGTCCAAATAAACTTTCTAACCAATTGTGCCTTCTCTTCACATTTCACAGAGCTGAGAAGCAGCTCGTGTGGAAACCCAGGAGTTCCACCCAAGGGCATACTGAATGGAACTCAGTTCAACGTAGGGGACAAGATCCGCTATCGCTGCATTACTGGCTATATCCTGGATGGGCATTCATTGCTCACCTGTGTCACCAACACTGCTGGTGTATCAGTGTGGGACTTCCCTGTGCCAATCTGCAGAGGTGAGGCCCCCTTTTCCACTGTAAATGAGTTCTTGATAATTGATGGCTGCCTTCAATTTGCTTAAGCCCACTTTTTGTATCATCTGTGTAATGTTTCTTTAGGGTTTCTTTTGTTTTAATTGAGAATTCTTAATGTCATCTACGCTGAGTTCCCCCCCAAGAAATTTAAATAAGGTAGCTGATTAGTTTGTTATAACCTCCAACTATTTGATTTCCTTAAAAAGCTTAATGTTAATTGCTTTGTGATGATTGACAGTGTGATAGGCTGTATGACTGCTTGACTGTTCCCTGCCACGCATCAAGTGAAGTGTGGCACAACTCTGCACCAGATTTATCGGAATTAATGCACCATGTAATGTAACGATTTTAATCATGTTAAAGATGTAAAAAAAAATCTGATTGCTTACATCCTGATGAGGGCCTTAGTGGCCCAAAAGGTTAATGGAATAATCACTATCCTGTAGAACAAGTAGCTTAAATATGTATGTTGTGAGCGAAACTGGTGTGCTAGTGCGATGAGAATTGTGACATTTTGTGACAAAAATGCTGAGGCTGGCAATACATCGATACAGCTAGCTGCCTCATTTGATGGGCAATGCCAAATTATAACTTCCTGTCAACCTCGAGCCTTTACAGTGAATGACCCTAAACGACTTGCTGATAATTAACAAACGTTGATCATAAATGAATCCTATACATCCCTGCGTCTATGAATGTTCTCAGTCATCCATCTAACAGTAGTAGTCAAAGCAACTGCACTTGCTGTTTAGACCTGAAGACATCTTACCACTCATCCAGCTTCTTCAGCCGTCAGTGGCATGCAGTAATCCCTGAGAGTCATTCATACCTTGGGCCAAATGACTCCTTATAGGTTCATGATGCCCACATTTTGAGTCAGCACTGAAGGAGCTACAACTGAGTGGTGAAACATCTTCAATAGCATGTACAGTTGCTTTAAACCACTATTGTGAAATGAGTATTCATCTATCACTTCTCTCTGCAAACAGACCAAATACTTTCACTGGTCCTACCACATTGCTTCACTTTGCATTGAAAAATATCTCAATAGACATTATCAGATAGCAAGAGCCAAGGTAGGATGGCAGAATTTAGATACTTCTAAAATGTTTGTGGAGTAAATCATTTAAATTTCAGACCCTTTGTCTGCCTCAAAATTGTTTGTGTTTTGTCCTCTCTTCCCAGAACTTTAAAAAATCTTAGCCTTATAAATGATGCACAAAATGTGATTTCTTTCTGCAAGCACTTTTGCTCAACCACGAGGAAGACAGTAAAGAAGAAGCTTTAAAGTTTGTTTCTTTCTGACAGCGGGATGATGAATGGCTGACTAGCTCTCTTCATGCCACGCTGTTTATCCTTTGCCCTGTTTAGATGGGATCTGTTATCATGTATATGCCGCTCTTACAGATGTGGAAACATGTCGGTGCTGGTTGAGAGTTTGCACTGTTTGCATTTATGATGAAGTCAGCTACACTGAACAACAAGCAGAATAACAAGCAGATGTGGTTTCCTCGTTATAACATGACATTAATGCAGATCAGCATTTCATGCTTTTTCACAGTTTTGTCGTGAAGAAGTTTTGAGTAACAGTCACTATCACTTTGCTTTTATTTATCTGCTTTATATCAAACTTAAAAACCTGTCTAAATTTATATTTAGATGTTTTTTCTAAGCATTTTTTGTCAATGTATTAGTTTCACACACGTGGCATTGTTTAGGTGAGGTGTTGTGGGAGTTTATAAGCATTTCTTAGACCACTGAATCTCCAACACAGATAATCCTCATGGTGTTGCTATGCTATCTCCCTCCTTATCCAAACCACACCTTTATGTACCACCGTAGTCATTGTCCTAATTTAGCCAGGAAAACATTGAAACTACCATTTTTAAGTCTTTATTGACCAAATACACTAATAAACCACAGACATTTAAAGACATTGATTACTTTAAGGGCTATCTAAGACTTTGGGGTACACTATGGACATGTTTAGATTTGGTCTGTCCGCATTTCCAGTTTGAAATTGCATGTAGTGATTTCTGACCAACTATTGGCAGGAAAACTCCCAAATAAAGCACAAGGCAGCAATTATATGTACACATTGACAACTAATATCTATATGAACATCTAGCAGAAACAGAGCCATATGGGCATTCCTCCTGGTGTCCCCTCTCTGGTCTGTTGAGTGTAGGTCCAATATTCATTCGTTAGTCCTGGTTTGGTGTTTCACCTCCTGAGAAAGATATCTGCCTGTCTTTAGCTTTTTAAATGATCAACTTTCTTCTTTAGTTTTTTCTTGCAGGGCAGATATATGTGGTTAATGGGAACGACTTTCCCTGGTTCTCTAAGAAGTAGCATTGTTTTGGTTTTGTCAGTGTGCAGACCTAAAAAAGTGGGGCGTCTCAGTGGTATCAGCAGTACTAGTGTGATGTGATCCTTGTTAAGGTCTCGGGGAGTGAGGTTTACTTTCTGTTCTGCCTCATTGTCCACGCTGCTACCCGCTGGCTTCTGCTACACTCGCAACCTTTTCACATAACTGACTTTGTGACTTGATTTAGTATTGACGCTGCGTAATGCACTTTAAAGCAAATTTAATTTAAATTATTTCCATTGTTTCAGTAAATACAGGCTGTCTTCAGATTATAACAGAAGATATGGGTAACTAGATGCTATATAGACTGTGATCACAGTATACAGTATGTAATTATATAATTTAGTTAAGATGAACACCAGTGGAAAATTTAAGTGCAAGACTGGTAAGTGTTGATCCTGGCAACTAGTAGCCCCAAGCGGAGATGTGCAGAGTCATCCAAATAGAAGGGAGGCTATAATGAGAGCAGTCAAACATCTCTGCTTCCCATCTTAATGTACAGCACAATCCCAAGCATTCCACAAGCCAGCAGAGCAAATTTGCTCATGCCAACCCCTTCTACAGTGCAAAGCACAGCAAAAATGGAT
The DNA here is from genome assembly GCA_900312555.1 of Lamprogrammus exutus. Taxonomy (NCBI): domain Eukaryota; kingdom Metazoa; phylum Chordata; class Actinopteri; order Ophidiiformes; family Ophidiidae; genus Lamprogrammus; species Lamprogrammus exutus. The sequence continues at coordinate 4,949 of OMOW01025746.1, read as the reverse complement.
CAGCATATGTTTGATGAATTGAAAGCTCGGGGGCGGCAAAAAGCTGGAGATTGAAGGTTATTTTCCATTTAGGGATGGTGTTAGCCTCTATTGCCACAGGCCAGAAACATCACTTCTTTTCAGCCCTGGACACTGCTTGAGACATTCTCTGAACTATAAACTGTGTGTACAGAGATGGTCCTTTGGTCTTATTTCCTCAGAGACCCTGCCCTTTCTTTTCATCACCAATTGTTTAACACCAAACATACAGCAACACCACATCACTCTCCAATCCTTCCTCCACCCCCTACCATCTCCCAGCACTTCAGCTTCTCAACCAGTTACATCCCCTCAACACTGTCTCTCACTATCTCTCTCTTTCATCTCTCTCCAAGTTCTCCACAGCGTCCCCTTCCAACTTGTGAAGTCTGCATGTGCGAGAGAGAAAGAAAGCGAGAGGAAGAGATAGAAAAAAGACAGAAAACTGCGGGGAGATAGATCAATATCACACAGAGACTGTGTGTTAGAGGCTGGATAGTGAAACCATGCTCAACATGCGTTTGACACTTTCACACCAGACTGTTGTCACAGGTTAATCCCTGGTCACTGCGATTCATACAAAACCTGCTGCTGCTATCGTTTAATCCACGTGTTTGCTAAAATGTAAATTGTACATTATATTCTGATATAGTATAACAGAACTGATATAAATATTTATTTATATATATTTGCTACACTGAAAATGTAACTGAACAGAATTAATTTTCTCATGTGGTCTCCTTTTGAAAAGTCAGTGCACTAACTGACGTACTATGTAAGTATCTACATTATGGCTTCTTAATTCTTGTCATTTTATGATTTACATAGAAATGTTCACCCTTTCATGCCAAATCTAAGCAGTGTCAGAGCCACGTAAAGTTTGAAAATGTAATTACTGACATATAACAGCAAATGTTATTTTCATTCCTTTTTCCCGAATTTATTGTTTTTTTCAGTTATTAGATTATTTTTTTAGTCTATGAATAATAAAAATAATCTGTCAAATATGTTTACTTATGCAAACTTTTGCAATGCTTTAATTAATATACATACATTCATACACTTCTGCTCTCTTGTAGGCCCCCTCCTGAAAAGTCTACGTTCTGTTATATTACACTATAAAATGTATGAAAATATTTTAAAAAAATTATGTATCCTGTGTACGATTACATTGAAGTGAAATGAAAAACAAAACACAACAAAAACAGTGAATTCCTCAATTTGTTGATCACTTTGGGACCAGCATTTGGCATTATTATTTGTGAGAAATAAATTGTATGTTGATCGCTGTAACGATTAATTGACTTGTTGTTTCAGCACCACTGGTGACCCATTCAGATTGTGTGTCACTGTGATACTCTGAAAGTAAGAGGGCCTGAAAGGTTGACAGAAAAAGATAGAGAAGTAAGCTGATACAAATGGAACCAAAGATGGAGACGAAGAGATGGAAAAGATGACAGAGAAAAATGGAGACAAGGACAGAATCAACTTGAAATAGAAAGGGAGGGAGATGGAGAATTAATGGCTATTCTAATCATGAGTTGCTTCTGTCCTTTCCCATGAGCCTTTTTTGATTCCTTCAGTCTAAATAGTCTCTGGACATTCATTAAAGCAGGCGGCGAGACAGCGAGCAGGGACAGTGTGGTAACATGAGACTGGTGTATTGATACACTGTCATTACTGCTGCCAGCCTCTGTCCAACAGCATAAAAGATAGGCTGCAGAAAAACCTTTTTTCTTCACTTCATTTCTATGTCTGCTTATATGACTTGACTAAACACACACTTATCTTTGCTGTGCATTTTAAACAATCTGCTACACAAATTCAGAATTAAAATATGACAAGCCCACTTGCCCCTGGTTACATTTTTTTCAGACCAAAGTAGTGCAAAGTTGTCTTCCCTTGATAGAAAGAGAAGTAAAGGAATTGATGAAAGTAGCTCAATATCTTCACCAGGCTACTGCCTGAAATCTTTAGATTACACCCAGGAGGATGTTACACTCCATATTCGATAGTCATAGAATTCAGATGAATAATACCATGATGTAAGGATTATTAGGTTATTTATAAATGACCTAATCCTTCATTCTTATCTAGCATTATGAATTGGCTCGGTGGTGCCATACTGTTCAGTGAATAGTACTTATCTTCTGTCATAATACATTTAAAACCTGCAATCATTGAGAAAAGGCTACAAATGACAAAATGTCCCCCCAAAATGTGGATGCGGATGTTGCTTTATGATTTGCATCTCTTAACTGGTAACCCAATATAGAGATTCATCATTCCACAACACGATGATTGTTTGAAATGACTTACATGAGCAAATGTGGGTCATACTGTAGACATAATGCTTTCCTATTAACAGAGGGATTATTACAAAGGAAAGACCTCAGGTAACGTAGAAAATTACACATCATTTCCTTCCGCTTTATCCTTGGGGTGAATATTTCTAAGCAGAAAGACAAGTGTTGTATATCTGATCAAAGTCAAGGAGAGAGAGGCTTAATCCCTCCTCAAGTAGCATTAGATTGCTGATGCTGGGGATGTAAATGAGCTCAGCTAAAGCAGTTCTAATCCTCACCACCATTTAAAAAAAAGACAGATCCGTCTTCGTCTTTAAATCCAGCTCTAATGATTCGCTACGAAACACATCGCCCAGCATTCACTCGCTTTTTTGTGCCACTAAAGCTCATAGGCAAACTACAAGCTTACCTCAAATGCTGTCATCCATCTGGGGGAAACACAGTGTAGCGGTTTATGTGTGAATATATGGAATACACGTGGCATTATGAAGTTTAAGCCATTTAAAATTCTCAACCTGAGATACGTTTCTTTGCACCTCAAACAGCAGCTTGCCAGGTTACTATTTACCATGCACGGATGCCTCTTACGGAAACGGCTAAGACACCTGTCTCACCGCTTCTGCGCCATAGTGACATGCTCCCAAGAATCTCATTTTCTAATGCAATTTAATTCACTGCAACTGTAGACGCATTAATGAGATGTAAGTGAGGTTATTATCCTCAAATGTGGTTGTTAAAATCTCTCTCACGCCCTCAAGAAAACCCTGTGCTGTTGGCTATTAATCAATGTCACACAACTGAGAGAACAATATAGAGCTTTAAAAAAATATGTTATCTTCAATACATACATGCAAAAACGCTTTTCTCTCGCTGGTGTATACATGAATACATGTTACCACCAGTTGAAAAATGTTCTGCTTTGATTGGTGACCATTTCTTTACCAATGGAAACCATAAAAGAGCTATTAGCATTCTATTTTGCTGCACAAAAAGAGCTGAGAAATATAAAATGGCTGTCATTGTTGTTTATGGTTTAGGGGGAATGTTTTTCATTGTGTCCTTTTTTATGGTGATGTTAGTCCTCTGTGCCTTCTTGTCCAACCCAGACCATCAATATTGCATGACAGCCTGTGGTTTCTAGCAGCTGTCCCAATGTAGTCGAACGAAACATACTTTTATATACCTGTCGTGTCTTAATTCTTGATTGATTATGATGCTTCCTTATATGATGTCCCTACAGGGATCATATGCTGGCCCCTTGAGCCAAAAACACTGCAGAAAAAAAAAAGTCCTTTCACAATTAAAAAGCACACAAAGGGAATAAGGAAAAGAGCTGACAGAAGAGAGACCATAGTTTATATTACAGCATTATTGATTCTTCATCATATGTAAGTTTTTCTTGAAAATTGAGCTTACTGTATGTAGTTTAATGTTCTTGTTTGGTTGTAAAGCAGTTTCTAGTATCTATTGCTAGGCGCTGAAAACTCCTTTGCTTCAGATTGTAATCTAGTTAATGTCAGACTTCGCAACAGACACTGGACAATTACAAATTGACAAAATTTCAGCGGTTGCGAGCATTAGTCTGTGTCCGCCCAGAGGGATCAATAAAGTTTCATCTCATTCTTTAGATTGGATACTCCAAAGTATGAATATGATGATATCAAAACATCATAAATACCTGTAGTCAGGGATAGGAGGTTTCACAATTACAGCTTTTATGTGGCACTGCACTAGTAATCAATATCAGAGTGTTGATAGTGAGTTTATGCCAACCACATATTGAACAGTCTGACAAAACACAACCAACACAATCAGTCCCTTTAGTTAAAATGCTTACTGAACCAGGTGTTTTTAGGACCTGACAACCGCATGAGTTTGAGTTTTGGGTTAAGCTTGTGTTTCATGTGTCACCATACAAAATTCTCTGACTCGTCATGTTTATATTTTTAGCTGTGAATGTTGTGTTTAGTCGTTGGAGTTTGATATTTATTACATGTTCTGGTATATTTTTATAATGCAATATCCTTGGTAGTAGTCAGGTCATGGTAAGTGCATAACAGACAAAAAATAACATATTCTACACACCAATAATTACAAAAATATTTATATGCAAAGAATATTTGCACAAGAGACTACACCATTGCTGTCAGATGTGTGTTTCATGTTAAGTCATGCATTAGTCATGGATTCCTTTGTTAAATATTGATTATTAATGTGGTGCATGTGTTTATTATTTCCTGTGAGTTCCTGAGTGTGCTTATGTTCTTCATGTACATATGCAAGTAAGTAATTTACCAGGAACATGCTTGTAATGTTTCTGCGCCACTTTGTGCAATAGATCATCATCCACTGGTCATGAGAAAGTGTACAAAGCCCTAATATTCCTAGGCGATATTTGGATATTTTCTAAAACTTGCGCATGATGCATTTCAATCCAGTTCCAGAGGATTATGCAGACTTGCCAGAGGTATGCTCTATCTGGATGCTTTCAGAGACCTAATGATGAGATTGCCTGTTGAGCTGTGGACCCTTTTGGAAATCTTGGGACTCATTACCATATGTTTTTTTGGTGATGTATGTGATTTTGTGTGTGTTTTGCTGCAACTGAAGTTGTTTTGCTTTGTT
>OMOW01025745.1:0-10194 GCA_900312555.1 Lamprogrammus exutus | reverse complement strand
GATACTAGTGGAGTTAGTAAAGAGGAAAGGTTCGCTAAAAAGTTCCTAATCATAAGAATTAGAATTCTGTACTACATTCCATAGGCGAACTACTTATATTCACCTTAGAGTGAGGGCCAGGTTAAGATTTATGGCTCCCAACATGGGGCCCTCGAGAGTATAAAGACCCCAAATCAGAAGTCAGCTTCTTCACTTTGGCCAACACTCACAGTTTTGCTTGCAGTGCTTTGTAACACTGTGAACCTTTATCTACATACTGTATCTGTCTATGGTGCTCATTGTTGTCCTCCACAGAGAATGTGTTCGTTACCTCTTCTGTTTAAGGTTGCCTATTGCAATCTTGCATCTGCAAGATTGCATCTGGCCAGGGACTACAGATGAAAATTTGCCTTTTGGCTAACTCAGGCAAATATACCTTGTCTTTCATTAGTATGTACTATCCCTGACAAATAATGAAATGAAAAAATTTAATATTAAGGAAAGTACAGTATGTGCTAACATGCAGGCTATGACATTTCCATCCTAATCAACACAAACAGCAATTGTTGACCATATCAGAACATGCAATCAAGGTGCCACGTGTGACATGAGCACACACCCACACACTGTGTGTTGGTTGGTAATTTGTCACATATATGCCTGAAAGCATCAGAGGATCACATGGAGATGTTGGCTGATTAGAGGCAAAACAATGTCAACTGCCCTCACTCCAAATGCAAGAGGATTAGTCTGGAAAAATCCGGCAGAGACAGTGATGCTGTAATGATTTCCACAGGTAATAAACAGCTCGATGGTAAAACCTTAACATTAACAGATTAGACTGGAGACTTGTAGTGTCTTGGTTTAATGAACGCCATGAGATTGACCATAACACTAAAATTCTTCTCCCTTCCAGAGGCACAGTTTGAAAGCAGCAAATAAGGTGCCATTTATTTTCTGATGTATGTGCCTGTTCACAGCGCAGCTATAGAGAAAAATGCACTCTTGTGTATCTCTCCTGCCGCGTTCATCAAACATGAAAACACAAGAGGTTAATGTTAAGCTCTTCTCTAATGAGAGCATTTCTCTAATGAGTGTGACAGCATCCACTGAGGGAGGTGTTTTGGCTGCAGGGCTTTATAGCTCAACTCTGCTGCTGCACTCAAATCTGGACGGAAATCACGTCCCACCAGCACGCTCATTACAACCAAACACAGAGTGCACAATGACACTTTCGCAAACAACACTGTTCTCTTTGATGAAAAAAAAAAAGAAAGTATATTATTGAATTTTTCAGAGAGCCTGAACATAAACCCTAACAAAAGGGGATGCTGAAACTATTCCAGCAATAGTTGGGTTATGGTTGTGTGATGACTTACATTCTTGACCTAAGAAAACAGAAAAAAGCTGAAATTCCGGATGGTAAAATGCTGTTTTCCAATCAAACCATAAATCCCATTCATATGGCCCTGCCTGTAATTGATAGACACTCTAATATTTCTTGTTGGTAAAGAAAAGTCAACTCAACTAACCCTCATTTGTTTGATTGTGTTATGTGCTCCATTCTGGTGTTCTTCTCCCTCTTTTCTGTTTTTTCTCTGTCTCTCGCAGGTGCTCCTGATTGGGTGATTGGCTCTGCCCCATATTTAAGGAAGGTTGGTGGAGAAGGAGCTCTCTCTCTCAGACAAAGCAGCCTTCTGACCGCCTTGGTGTTCTTCTGCTCTTTTGCTCCTTATTTTGTGTTTATTTCTTTTTGAGGTTAGAGGTCTGGTAGTCCAATTTTTGCGGCTTTATTTGTTGGTTTAATTCATACACTGTTTTGGTAGTTTTGGGGGGGGGGGGTTCTGAGTCCCATGGCCCACTGTGTGGTTGGCTCAGACTTTCCCCACCCTTTTGTCTCCAGACCTGCAGACTCCAATATAGTTTGGTTAATTTATGGCAGTTGTTTTTTGTGTGAATAAATTCATTCTTGCTTTAAAATTAATCTCAAGTATGGCATCCTCCTTATATGTTGCTAGTTGCAAGGTTGAAACAAATGTTCTCTCTTTAAGTGTCTGTAGCAGATTGTCAGCAGAATATCTCAAACATGAACCTTTTGTAGATTGGTAAGGCTTGGGTCAAGAAAGAGTTAATAAGATTTCATCAGGATCTGGTGAATTCAAATGTATGCTCAGACAGGGGTCACATTTATGGCGTTGTTGCACACTGACAAATGAGGCGAGAAACATGCAACCACCACCAATGTGTAGATAAGATGATACTGATTCAGCATAATAAAATTATTACTTATTTTTTTTTTTTTTACAGATATAGATCCAGAAGAACATGAAGTCTGCAATGTCACTGTACAATAAATTTACATGATAAATCTTTTTCCACACCTGACTTCAAGGTAATGATTGTAAAGGTCTGACTGTATATTGGATGAATGTTATGCCTTAGTATGTACTTTATGTGCTTGCAAGAATGTTGAGACATCTATCTTGCCTTTAATTTGATGAATCCATTTCATATGATGCTTTATCTGATCTAAAATGTCTACTAACACTGATTTCATTACACTAAAATTGCACATAAAAAAAACATTCCCTGACTGTCTCTATTACCTTGAAAGGTCATATTGATTCCCAGTTTATCAAATCTGCACTCAGCAGCATGCAGCCTCACATGTAAACACAGGAAACTGCAGGGAGGAAGCACTGATGTATCTCTGTCTCACTATCTCGCTCTTTGTTTCTGGCCATAGGCTCATATCAGAGTAATATTATATATCTGTCTGGCCATTTTGGCTATTCCTTAGCAACTTTTTCCCAACAATACCATTTAATCGGTATATTCTTGTCTCTTTCCTCCCACTACCCTGTCTCTCTCTCGACTCGCCCTCCCGTTGCACAAACATACACAACCTCAGACAGCTCACACACGCCAGGGGAATCAGCATTAAGTCCTCTGTGATTATTCAGCGGAGGCCAAGACATGAGGAGTGTTTGACATTCTCCTAACGCAAAGGAGGGTGCATACACACACAGATGCAGACACCAGCAAAGATATGTACACACTCACACCTCCACATGCAACCTATTGACCATTTACATAATCAGCATCCTGGGACTGGCTTAGTGGAATGTTTACTGAAGCCAAACCAAAGTTAAGCACCTGCTTCGCGATTCCTCTAACCAACGATCAATCTCAGCACTGCTCAGCTCTAATCACACTCAGAAGACACTTCAGCAGCGTTAAGGTGACTGAAAAGCATGAAAGGGCTACTCCCAAAATGAACAGCTAATTAGTTTACTTCACCACTTCAGCCACTTCAGATAAATGAATTTGTCGCTGCTGTTGTTTTTTTGCAGACTTCTGAGTAAGTCAAAGGCACTGCACTCTTCATCAATAATGAGCCTCCATGATGGTAAATAACAGGAAACAGACCACACTGATAACATCCACCTCAGTTAAGGCTAAATTCAGATTATCACAGTGTAAATCACAGTGGTATTTCGCTCTGCAAGCACTGCAGTCAATACATCAACAATAAAACTATGGCAAACATAATATAATATAATTATATTAAAAAATAAAAAATTACATATATTTATCAAGAGAAGTATAAGTATTGTATGAATTATTCAATTTAACTCAAAGAAATAATCAATTTTCATTTAAAATATTAGTTTAAAACAATATGAACGTCATTCTCATATTTTTCTGTCCACCCTAGTGAACAGCATGCATCAATGGTTAAATGTGCATGTTTTTGCTTCAAATAAACAAAGTAATGCATCATTCGGGTAAATTAGACATTACATTTTGTTCAACTTAATTATGCATGTTACACTGCATCCTTATATCTATGCAAAAAAGCATTTTAGGGTTGAATGGAACAAACAAAAGGCTACAGAAAGCTTGAACCATTTGATGAACATTCCCATTGTGTCGTTGGACACAGAAAAAAATACTACTACAGGTTTTAACGTAATTGCAGTTATGATGTAAATATTTAAAATATATGAAGAAAATTATGCCCCATGGTGCTTCACTATGATATGGATAATATCTAATGTATGTTACATGAATAAATACAGTGTTTCAATATTGTCTGCAATGCATGGAAGGCCGAGATAAACCAGAATACATATGACATGTATGAGTTAACCTGTCTTCACATACACCAAAATCTACCAACAATGCCTGGGAAATCATTGTTGCTAAAGTCAAATTTATCTCATAAAGTCTCCGCTTGAGTTAAACATGCATGTTTCGCTCTCTCACCTTTCTCCACAGCGGTGACGCCCATAGACGGCTGCCCCAGGCTGGCCCGCGTCTCCCACTTGCCCTCGTCGGGGTGGTAGACCTCCACGGATGCGAGCGGAGTCTGCTGCTGATTCATGCCCCCCAGCACCATCACCTGGCCTGCTAATGCCACAGCTGAGGCCCCTGCCCGGGCAGTGGGAAGGGGAGGCAGCTGGCTCCACGTCTGGCTCTCGACATCCAGTAACTCAGCACTGTCCAGGGGCATGCCAGTCTCACTGCAGCCCCCCAGCACGTACAGCAGGCCTTCGTGGTAAACCGGGGTGCAGTACACCCTGCGCTGTGACATGGGGGGGAACTGCTCCCAGTACAGGGACTTGACAGGACTCACCGCCATCTCCTGCACAGGCATGTCTCCAGGACCGAGAGGAGGGGACGAACCATCACACCTCGCCGAGGAGGTGGAGGAGGAAGAGGAGAGGGAGGAGGAAGAGGAGGGAGGGGGTGACGGTGGAATCCCTGACAAAGCGGAGCAAGATGGAACAGAGAACCACGAGGACGGAGGAGGTTCAATCTTTTTTTCACGGTTTGAGTGAACACCTGAACCTGTGCGTACACAGAGGGACAGGGGGGAGTGAGGGAGAGAGAGAGAGATGGGAGTGTCAAACTCACTCCTCAGCAAGATGTCACGACTCTCTCTATCCAAATGTTTTATTCATCCAACTGTTGGTGTTTCTGAGCAGTGAAGCCATCTGCCTTTCAATTCTCTCTCTTCCCATCTTTTCCAGCCTTCTTCTTTCTTTCACTGCATTCCTGCCAAGAGGACATTCGGGTTCATGTTTTGGCTCAAGCATTTTCCTTGGAAAATGATACTTGAAATGGATTTCATACTTAATCCTTGAAAAAACCTCAATTCAAGAGTGGGAAGAAATTATTTTTTTTAAAAGGGAGCTGGTGCTGGATCAAAGACCAGGGGAAAGAGAGTAACAAGCACTGACCTTCACCAGTGTCCTGATAATCCAAGAAAAATCCTTTCGACCAAAGAATATTATACCTTCAAACAAAAGGCAATTATTCAGGGTTGGTGGCCCCACAGTGACGGCTCCGCGGTTCCATTTGCACCCCGTGGATCAGGCTTACAATGAAAAAATCTCCAGGGCTACATGTCTCCCTTGGGTTTTAAGAAAGGTTTTCGTCCTTTTAATTTAACAAGAACTCCACATCTCAGAGGGCCGTTCTGTGAGTTGCAGTCAGGCGAGAGACCTTGTTAGCTATGCAGTTTGCATATTTCAGGTAGCTTCAGAGAGGATGAGGGTCCGTTGGTGAGGCCCAACCTGAAAAATCACAAAAGGCAAGATTACATGTGGAATCACGTATACATAAAAAGGAGGACGGTGACATTCCTGTGGTTCGGTTTCATCCAATCAACAATTTCTCTAGCCAATTATTGTTCTCTGTGTTTTCTCCCGTCAGCTGCTCCCGTTGTTGTGCTGATGTGTCCAACCACCGTCAAGCCAGCCAGGTTACAACGGGAAAACAGTACAGATGGTTTCCCGTTGTAGTACAGATGTGCTAGCGAGAAGTTTACTATTCCTGATTGAGAGTAGGGTTCTGTCCAGAGAATTAGGATTTTCTTTACGCTTTATGGCGTCAAAATCAGATCTAGTTTTAAGAAATTAGATTCAGCAGGTGAGAGGAAAAGAGCAACACAGTATCTCAATCTCTTTAGATTCCCCCTATTTACTCTGCTGTCCTCATCCTCTACCTACACACCCTTGCATGGACACACGCACTCACATACACACACAGTATAAAAATGCATATTCATAATTAACGATGCCTTCTTCCAAGGTCCAATTTATGGCCTGAGCCCTATGGAGACACTGACCTTGAGAGAGAGATGAAGGTGACAGCCGAGAGGTTGGTGTGTCCACACGTGTTCGCATGTGAACGAGCATTTAGTGTTAACTTGTCTTTGAGCGTTCTGTATGTGTGAGTGAATGTTCATGTTTAATAACATATCTATATCATCTAAAGCAGGGAAATAATAGGAGTAAAAGTGCATCATTTTGCCTGATGGTGCAGTAAATCACGGCATTGCACATGAACTACATAGGTGTTGCATGTGTTGGATTTTGTATTTACTTAAAATGTAACCTTTGTGATGAACATATTTGCATTATTGGTGCTGAATTGCAATAAAGTTTATATTCCACCACTAGGAAATTGTGTATTTGAGCCCTGGCCTTTAATATATTTGGACATATCTACACTTAACCAAACCAGTCAATAGTGTTTGCAGTGTCACAATCATATAGAAAAATCATTAAAAATAAGACCAGACATCATATTTCCTAAAGGTACGTGGATTCTGCTGTTTCTCTTTTCCATTCACACTCTAACACTTTGTTTTACTCTTCTAACAGAAGCTGTTATGCCCCAGTTTATGTTACTCCGAGGCACTATGTGCGCGTGTGAGCTTGTGTGTGCGTGAACCAATAAGTCTGCAGTGACACAGAGAGCGGGTGGCCAGGGGCGGTCGAGAATAAAGGGAAATCAAAGATGAGGGAATGTGAATGTGGATCACCAGCCAGACGATGAGTCCCCATCTGTGTGGAAAAATGAGGGCAATATGTGATCCGATACATTCAGCTCAGAAATGCATTCAGGCTTTGAAAATCTCATAGGAACTTTATACAGCCTCTTTTGCCATGGGGGTCCAGTGCTGTACACTAATAATGGCTTAATATCAATTTAATATCAGCCAGGCAGACAATAGAAGACACTTGAGATGAAGTGATGGGCAGAGGTGGATTTTATTTGAAGTCCACTTGCAAAAGCAGATTTAAAAGAATCCTATTTCTACTGTGCATTGTAGGTAATATCTATCAAACTGTAACTTGCTGAGGTTGAGATGAGAGAGGATTTCTTATTTTATGCCAGACAACAACAGGATAACACCAAATAGCATGTTTGTTCCTGCATGAAGATATGACATTGTGCCTCCATTTGCAATATATTGTGTCTATTTTATCTACAATATTTATTGTATATGAATCCTTCCTGTGTTTGAAGGACTAACTAGTATTGTATTATTTATCATTTAGCCTATGATTATCATTATTATTTCTTTTACTTTTTTCCTCCCTTTTTGATTAGTGTATGGTGGTTGTTCTTTGTTGCTGTGATATTACACAGCTTTTGTATTGTGCAATTATAAATCCAAAAGAAAATAGAAATAGAAAACATCAAAAATGCCCAACTGAAGAGGCAGTGAATAATTGCTCCGTGTCTGCCTTTATTATTGTGGTTTGTATGGGGCTGGGATCAGGAATTTATAGATTTTATGTTGGCAACTAAAATGCTTTAATACTACTGAGGACCAAAATACCTGCACCTAGTTGTTGTTGTATTATTTATCTCTTCACTCTTCTGTGCTTTTCAGAAGGAAATCCCAAACTCAGACCTCCTGTTCTGTTACAAAACAAACTCAGCCACAAACATGCTGGAAATTTGACCACATATATAGATGAACAAAATAGCAAATGTTATTTGAGTCCTGCGACTGAATTTAGCTTAGGTTTGTCATATAAAACAGCATCTATCCATGGTTTGAAATAAGCCATCAGCTCTTGCTGCAGAGGTCAATTATTTCCTGTGAGCCTACAGAGAGATTTCCATAGATGGCAAACACGAAATCATATGCAAATGTATTTGATACAGCTCAGAGTTCATTACTGCAACATATCATCTCTCTCCTCTCTCACACTCAATCTCTCCATCTCCATGCTGTGCCTGATGATGCCAAAAATAGGTTTACTGCAAAGCTGAAATATTATGAATTGCTAAATTAGCTGTGTGTCCAAGGAAATATTGCATTTAAGGGCCCAACTGAGCTATTTCATTACATAACACCTGTAGACTAAAAGTACACACAGTTGCGTCGATGCTCAGCTGTTAGACATTATATCTGCTGATTATCAGCTGTGATCGGTGCTATGGCAGATGCGACTATGACCAAGGCCCCCCAGGGTGCTCTGTCCCTGCTAGCCACACTTGCTGACAGCCTTGCAGGCACCAAGCCAATTCGATTATGACAAGTAATGAAGGGAATCAACTGCGTAATGTAAGCAGGAGTTCAGTGTGAGTGTCTAGGATGTTTATATGTCCCCGAATGGAGTAGCTTCATCAAATGTGAACATGTGCCTCACTCATACTTTGAATGTGGGTTTATTTTTACATTAAACATTTTCCCTACTACTTCAACAACAACATCTTCCTTTATTCTATGATTTACAATAATATGTTACATCGACAATAAAATGCAAAGTATCTATTAAATATGGAATGAAGAATGGTAGATACCAATGACTTTGGGCAATCTCAACATATTTCAGAGAAAGTTGTGTTTTGTTTTTTTTAAATGGAACAGTACCAAAACTTTTAGTCACGTCTGTATATATGATCAACAAGACATGTAATTTAATGCACCATACTAACATTGGAATATGGTAATGGACTGTGGAATAGTCAGTTCTTCCCAACAAGAAACAGTGACAGCTAAATGTGGGTTAAATAGTCTGAGCAAAACAGCTGCCAACTCATATAAGTGATCAAGTAAACTAATCTACCAAAGATTTAGTGGGGGTAAACATTGTATTTAGTTTTTTGTGTGAAACCAATGTCAAAGAGGATAATGGATAATGGCTTCTGTGACGTGGGAGCCACTGTATATTCTGACTATATACTGAAATGTATCTATCTAGCACAGTAAAGCCAGGCAAAGCAGGAAGTGAAAGGGACATTTTGATAATCACCATTACCAACATAATCACAAAAATGTGGAATTAATCAGGGACATTTTTTTGTTATACAATAAAAATGGGACCCTGGGGATCATGGAATGACCTCTGTCAAAGTGGGACGGACCTTGCAGAAGTCACCCACAGTCCTCTGATTAGACAGGAAATGTGATAATCAGCCTGAACAGCTCCCATGTTACAACAGGACTGACAGCTATGCACCACCAACGTCCTCCTGGGGACGCTTACCCTCATACCGAAGACATTAAGTTCTCTGACTAAGCCTCTGACTGTGACTGCTTGAATAGCTGCTGTGTACAGAATGCCACCAGAAAGCAGAATTACTTCAAATCGTCGAGAAAACTGCATATTGCCTCATATCATAAAAAGAAGACACAAACTGAGAACATTCAACATGACAAACTTCAAACATCTTAATGTAAAGTCTTTACAGAGTATATGTTGCTATGGGTTAAGGTAGAGTTTACTTTACAGTAACCACACATTCATAGCCCTTTCTGGTTGTAGATCAGTATGTAGCTCAACAGATCGACAGATTGCCTTGTAGTTGGTTTATAACTCGGTTTGGTGCGTGCTCAAACCACAAACGAACTGCTCCAGTTTTTGTATGTGCCTGGATCAAGACCATATTGTCATAAGGGTCTCAGTGTGATTTATATTTCCCACCCGGGTGCAACTGCTGTGTTCAGATCTGCCCAGAGGGAAAAATGAGGGAAAATGGACTGGAGTCTGATTCAGCAGGAATAAATAAACAGGAGTGGAACACCTTAATAAGTTTTAAGAGTGTTAAGGCCAATACGATCAAGTTCTTTACCAAAAACGATAATAATACCCATTCATTACAACTTAACATGCTATGTCACATTAGAAAATGGCCTCATCAACTAAAGATGGCAACAATGATCAATGTAAGCCTCAAATGTAAGTTCTACCAGGAAGACTCATAAGTCACGGCACACATTTACTCATTTCTCCAATCAAAGCCTCACCTCTCTTCTAGTAGGCCACGTCCAATTCATTCATTACCTCCTCCAATCAGGTCAGCGTCCGCCGGTTAACTAGCTTAGTCACGTCACCATCTATTGGCGGTCTGTCCAATCACATGCATGCTCACCTGTTTAAATGCATTCACTAATGTTCGTAT
>OMOW01025679.1:0-10175 GCA_900312555.1 Lamprogrammus exutus | reverse complement strand
AAATGACTTTTACTTGATAAGCTGAGGAAGCACATGGACAATTATTTCTCATGTTGCTGATTTATTTATGAATCACCATTACGCTTACATATTCTTGCTTCTGCAACGAACTGTCTAATGTCCGCGAATATCTGATATATCCAATCCAAGTAATTTAACAAATTCTGTGAATGACCACAGAAGTTGTCATTGTCGATTTCCTGGTTGTGTCATGATGACGGCGTCATCAAGCATGGGCAAAAGAACACAGCTCAACGTTCTATGTCATTTTATGTGAAGATGGTTTATGTAAACAAAACACGAAATATAAACAATCATATGATATGATGTGCCACTGTAAACATTGGACTGTTCTTTGCAGAAGCAAGTATATGTAAAAGTAATGGTGATTCATAAATAAATCAGCAATATGAGAAATAATTGTCCATGTGCTTCTTCAGTTTATCACGTCCACAAGAGAGCAAGGCTTCTGGTTTGTTTGCCCTAACCATGTTACAATCCCCTTTGCGGCTGTGGTGGCTAATTGGACATTTTTTTAAAGACTAGAGGCATTCATTTGAATCAAAACCCTTCAATTTGATGTCTATTTTGCAAGTGACTCCCAGTGCCCTTTCTCTTATCCACGTATAACTGCGTCATACTTGGTATGTTAGGCGCCACTGGACTAATTTATGCAAATGATGGCATTCTTACTGTGCGCACACCCTAACATTCATCCATTCTCAATACCCGACCACCAAACCACCGTGCTGCCCCACACCCTCATCATTTTGGGGTAATATGAGGAGTTGTAAAAGTAAACATGGAAAGGCAAACAAGTTGCTTTTGAGGAGAAACTCTTGGTTTTGACAAAAAAGGGCAATGAAACAAAGAAAATGATAGGGTGAGTAGAACAACCATGTTCAGGGACTGACTCACTTTTTTGCGTGTGACTTGAACTCTTGGCCCACAAAACAGTGAGTTGGCCAGGCATGGAGAAACGATGCTTTGAAAGAGTAACATGATCATTATGCACCACATGCGCCACTGGCAAACATGTCTGAAACCTTTTACAAGTCCATTTGTCAACATTTAGAGACAGATATACGGCAGCATTGGTGGTTATTTCTGGTGTCTCCCACAGACCCTAAAAGACACACAGTCTAGCCTGATGACTTGCACTTATGACGAAGATGTGGCTTTACTATCACACACACACGCACGCACACATATATGGAATGAAGCTCAGAATATGTGGAATGAAACACTGATATACTGTATATGATACATATGGAATGAAACGCCAAAAGCAAATATAAATGAAATGCTGCTTCATTCCATGTATTCAGCGTTTCATTATATTCTTATATATATAACATGTTTCAGACATGATTCAGACATGTTTGCCATATATATAACACTAAATACATGGAATGAAACAGCATTTCATTTATATTTGCTTCCGGCGTGTGTGTATATATATATATACAGAATATACCGTCATCATGTCATCAACCATCATATAATTTTTCATGCCACCTTTCTTCCCCACAGAGCCAAAGCAACTCTTCAGCCCAAAGCAAATCGGAGTAAGGAACATAGGGCAGTGTTTTAGCTGGTCATTAAGTCCAGGCTCCTTAAGCTGTATTGCAGATACCCTGGCCTCACAGTAAAGTCATTCTGAATGTAAATGGGGACAGCCATCTTGGACCCACAAAGCACAGAGGAGCCACTGTCTCATAGTAGTAGGAAAGTTAGAATAATATATATTTTGGATGAGGGCCCACAATTTAAGATGGAGCCTACTCAGGGCAGTTGTATAAACCTCAGGATTTGCAGTGTCTCTCTCTGATGTCAAGGGCCCTAAATTGAATCACTGTAATAGACGAGAGGGAAGATTGGGAACAAAAAGCTACATAAAATTAGATTTCCTCCAGCTATCAGGTTGCATGCTTTCACTTTCTAACAAGGTGCAGCCATTTTTGCCTTGGAAAAGAGGAGGAGGGAAACAGTCCATGCAGTAATTTGTGATCTGATCATGCTTTGAAATGTTAATAAGACAGAATTTGAATGTGATCCCTCTTCAAAATAAGCAGGGCTAGGGAGAGGGATATTGTGATTGGAGTGCTTTAGTATTTATGCTGCATTCAGGCTCCACTCTCTGCCTCAGTAAGATTTTCTCTGGCAAGGATGATCCAAACCAGCTCAAATAAAGCTGCACAGTTCAAGAAATGCAGTGAGTTTCTGTCACCCTGAGTGCTTCAGCTGCCAAGCCCTCAAAACACTGAAAGAAAACATGGCAGCCCCCACAGAGACCTGAGTCAACAGGCCTCCTTTCTCTTGTGGATGCCAGCAGCTGTTTTTTCAGTCACAGGAAAACCTATCTACAGCCTGCTGAGCATGCACGCACGCACGCACGCACGCACACACGCGCGCACACACACACACACACACACACACACATACACAGCCTAATACATCTGTATCAGCCTTTAAACAGGTCGATACTATTATACAAATATGAAGCAGTAGTGAACTTTTCATTGTGTACCTCAAGTTCAGTCAAATAAAGTGAGCCTGTGTAACTGTGACCCCAAGTGGTCATTCAGAAATATTGAATTTCCCATCTATGTCTTTGCCCAAGATTTGTCTGAGTCCTGAGCCCAAATTATACAGTGTGAGGGTTTGCTACACTCTGTGTGTCGTACATTTTGTCATCTGCTCATGTCAGAAGTATCCGCATGGCTCCCAGGATTTTGTGTCCATGCCGACATGTCTGCACCTGAGTGCAAAGGCAGAGAAAAAACTAAAGCAGTGTTGCCAATTGATTCCAAGCTTAGCTGGCACACGTTTGGTTCCCTCCAGGTGGTGCTACAGTTTCCTCCAATAGTCCAGTCCAAGGAGCAGGAGAAAAAAATCAGCCACCACTGTCTTTACACCTGGCCTATGGACCAAGCCAGACACCACCAGGTGATCTGTGTGTTGGTAGCTTTCATGCAGTGGAGCCACTGGAGTGCAGGCTGGTCCAAACAGAGGGTGAATGAATGTCCCAGGTGGTAAAAGTGAAGCACACCAACCACCCACTGGAATGCAAGGTACTCCTTCCCCACCTGTATTTATACATGGGTGTGAGCTTCCAACTGATGTACACTACTGGGCGTTCGACTCTCTCGACCACCTTGGACAAAACTGTCCCCAGCCTTCTGTCCAATGCATCTGTTTGGAGACAGAAAAGTTGAGAGAAGTCAGGAGTGTACAACAGCTGCTCGCCACAGAGGGGAAATTTAGTTGTCTCAAATGCCCAGATATGAAGCAACCATACAAGTGAGATCAGTCTGGGGGCTGGTAAATGCGGCAAAATTGGAAATGAACCTAAGACCAGCCAGCCCCATCCTTGCAACATACCTTGGTCCATTTGGGGCTAGAAGAAGTATGTAATACATGTCCTTTATCTCGCCGTGAGGAGTCTGTCAGCAGGGTCCCTCTGTTGTACAGGCGATGTTGATGTTCCTGTGCCTGGAGCAAATTCTTCCGTGACAATACATGGAGTTTTGCTCGTAGATTCAGGATGTACTTAACCTCATTTTTAACTGGGCTTGGACCATCCTCCCAGCTTTCTTTAATTAGGTCCATGACACCCCTTGGTTTAAGGCCATACAGTACAGTAATTCATAGGGAGAAAATCCAGTGGAGGACTGTGGAACATGGAAAAAATAAGGCAAAGAGGAGAGGGATTAGGATGGGAACGGGGTTTGGGAATGGGAATGAGGGAAAAGAGACGGACACGTCCTCCATGCATTAACCAAGGCTGAGTCGCACAATATTCATTACCTCTAAATATTTCTAGGTCCATTGTAGGTCAAGCTACTTTGTCCATAAAAAAGAATACTCTGAATAGTCATTTGCTCTGAAGTACCAATGTAAGTAATGAGTATTCAAATACTCAAACAGAAGGGGTCAGCCCTGGTCAATACTATGAATTTCCCTTTCTTTAGAGTGCATAATGGGATAACTTTTTTTTCTGCAGAGTTATATTTTCAACTCGTGGGTAGATGTTATCTTTTGACTGTGTCACAGGAGGTCACATTGCATTCCGATTGCAATGCTTTCAGTGGACATTCACATATTGTATTAACATGCATTTTTCCTTGTCTGGATAATGTATCTCGATACAGATCACATTTTAATAAAAGATAATAGATTGCAGAAAACACACTCCCAGCTGTGGTGATGCATTCATGCAAACAACCAGAGAAATCCTTGTGTTTTACTTGTGCTGTTTCTGCATATCATTCACACACAATATACATTTTAACATTGTATTAATTTCCATGAACCATTTTCATATGGCAAAGGTAAATCTAATTACAGTGGCACTGCCCCAGAGATGCTGAGGTGAGGGGGTGGACAGGGTGTAACCTTAGAAGAAGGGTGTGGTGCTGGAGGAGAGCCAGCATGGAGGCTCCTGATAGTGTTACTGTGCTACCCCCAGGGTCAAGCTGCTAAAATGTTTTCTTGTCTTCATATTAAAGCCATGCCATTGGAAGGCATTATAGAGAAAAACTGAAAAATAAGAAACACTGCATCTGAATATCAGTTTGGTCTGTTATCTAAGTTATTACTGTTAAGTGTGCTGCCCTCAGCTGTAATCTTATGATTCCTCTAAAGCCCTCCTGCTTTTCATAAAGAGAACGTTAAGCTGGGAAAAAAAAGAAGTTAAACATGAAACAAGATGCAGCGTGCACCTATAACTCTTTTGGAACGTGCCTATCAATGCCGGTAAACTGCAAAAAAGTATTTATCAATCATTTAAAATTACTGTTATAGAAAATAAGCCTCCCTGCTCAAAAATAACAAAAGAGACTAAAACAAATTTTGAGTTTTAATGTAGAATTCTCTCACTCACACAACAAAACTTAGAATAAAGGCCCCAGTATACTTCAAAAGACATAAGACAAAAAGACAAAAGAACAGGCTGCAAGTCCAAAAATGCATACAATCCATAAGACCTGTTTTTTGTATTTTCTATTTCTGATACCTCTCATGGCTGTAATTGCTTAAAATATCACATGATTTGTTGCTTTACCTGTGAGGGGCCAGTGGGCAGAGCTCATCCAGCTACAGTATGTTTTATTTGGACCGCTTATGGCCAGGAACAGGGATCAGAAGTAGAAAAGACAAAGAACACTGAAAGAGCCTGATCACCATGTCTTGAGACTTGCAAGACTGAAAGTTCTGCCTTTTATAAAGTATACTGAGACCTTCAGTTGGTGGGAGCATGTGGGTGGCACAGGGTCAAAATATTAATCCACCACCCAAAGAGTCTGGCATTTGATTCCTTCTCATGGTATCCATGGGTTGTGTGTTCCTGTGAACACAATTGACTGTGTTTGAAGGTGGGAGGCTAGAAAGAGTTATTTTCCCCATCTCTGCACTGCTTGGTCAGGGCACATGTTAGCAGTCAGCAGAGATGACAGATGCACATGGGATAGGGCATATCAACCTATCTTTGGCTAACAAATGTTCTCATGTCAATGTCATGAATTACCCTCTTGATGCAAAGCAGCACCGTACACAGGTAGGCCCTCAAACAAAAAATGTATGTCCATTTTACAGTAAACTCATTTGCATACTGAGTAGCCGAGAGAGAGAGTGCAAACATTTCCCCTGCTGGTTGTGGAGCTATGATTTATCAGCCATTCATCTTACAATCCGACATTTGCATCAAACTTGATATAGCAATTTGATCCAGATACCTGTCTCACACAGTTTGACATGCACTGACATCACAGTCTGTTGGAGCCTTAACAAGTGAGCCGATGATGAAAGCAACATTATATTAAACAGCAGTGGAAGACTGGCTCCCTTTGGTTTAGAAAACATTTGAGAAATGTTTGTGGTTTGTGTGTTTCCTGCTGATTAAGAAAACTTTGCCAGCTGAATGATCAGTTCTCACTCAGAGCAGAGAACAGCTGAGCTTTCAGGGGTTTAATTTTGATGAAATTGACCACGCTAATAACAGTGAAACCCTAATGCTGTTCAGGGCTAATCTGTCTCGATGCCAGAGCATTTTTGGGTATAACATAGTGAGTCCAGTAAACATTTGGTGTGATGCGCCTTCATCCATTTTCTACATAAAATGTGGTCTTGCTTTCTGAATAAAATGCATTATTTAAGTGAAAGCACTATGATAACAAGAATAATTAAAGCTCATTCATTTAGAATCCCTTATGTTATTTAGTGCACCAGGGTCCCATTACCAGCATTTTGTAGTAAGGTGTGTCCCAAGCAAAAAACTGTGAAAATCAGCACATTGATGAGCTGCTGCACGTTTGAGATCCACACTTTATACTGCTTTCTGGTGTCAAATCAGCAAACAAAACCTACATTTTCTGCTTTAGAGCTTTGCATTTTAAGAGAGTTACAGATGAATAATTCCCAAAGAAAAGCTGCAATTGAGAAAAAAGGTCAGAGTCTGTGTGTATAGGATAGTTGGTATACAGAATGCATGGATGGATGGATGACGTGTGTCTGCTGTTTTGTTCCATCAGTACAAACTGGCCTTAAGGAGAACGCCACTAGTGCATAGGAGAGGGCATCTCTGAGACAAAGAGGTGAGTTCAGATCAGAATGTTCCATTTAATAAACTGACTAATCAACTGAGGGGGCTTATCTATCAAAATGATTGATCACTAAAACCTTTGAGGCATTTATAGTTTAAAACATCACCCAGATTTAATAATGATGAAATTTATTGTCTGAAACGCTTCTTTCAACACAAATACAAATAGAGGCTGGTAAGAGGCGTTTACGAAAGAGGGAACATGGTTGCATGATTTGCCCTCACCAAAACATTAAATCTAGCACAATTTTCATGTCTATGTTTGTTTATTGCTCCGGCATGAAAGAGACTCTTTTAACTTTAGTTCTGCCCCACATTTTGACCTTGGCCAGACACTGAAGCCTCCCCTGCAGTACCTCTGTGCCTCCTTTTAGGGGCTTGCTTACTGGTTTTGGGAAGGCTTGTTTAGAGCAGACATTCACGTTGGCATTGAACTCAACAGATTATTTCATTTCATGTCTCTTAGGTATACCAGTGTTATGCACACCTCTTAAAACAAACCTACAATTAAAGATATGGAAAGTGCCACTCCTTTCTGTGCGTCATGCATTAGTGAGACGTGTCAAATTAAAACATGTCACCAACTTCATCACAAATAGATGAATAAATTGTTGGAAATGTGATCCTTTAATCAGGTTGTGATCTTTATTGAGAAGATGTGGTCAGATTGAGCAATCTGGAATCTGTCAACACCTCGGCTCCCTCGGCTGGGAATTCCTCCTGTATCCCGGCCACTCTGGAGCAGCTCCACATGGAAAGTACTGCGCAGTGGAAACTGGCAGCCAAAAATTCAGACTTTGCAGTCCACAACTCTTCCAGATTAGCATTCCTTCCCCCTGACACATTGCCGGTAGAGTACATCATCAACTGACCAACAGGGGACGCACTTCAGCCTGGGGGAGGATGTGGGTGGAAACAAACTGATAATTGGAAAGAAGAGGTCAGTTATGATGCAAAGAGAATGATTGAGGGAAGATGTGTATTTAAGCAGCCTGGAGCAGCAGTGTGTAGTTTACACGGAAATCAAACAGGGAAGTAGATCGTAAGAAAGGAAATACACAAGGAAAAGCGCTGAGACAAATGGAGTTGATAAGTAAAAGTAGGAAAAATTTGTAGGTTATTCACACTGAAAAACACATTAGCTAAATCTATTTCCATTCCATTTTCAGCAGCTGTTTGGCAGAGAGTGAGATGTGTAAAGTTAAGGCTGGGCGATGAAGAGCAGCCTGCCAGTTCACTAGTGGGGGTGTTGGGTGTGAGGGTTGCTGCTGGCTACTCAACAGTAGCATTCTTTCACACATAGCTGGAAGTAATCAGTGATCAGGGCCAGAATGAAACTCTGTTTGCTTTGGCTGCACCTCCCATCTCTTCACTCTCTCTCCACCTCCTCCTTGAGCTAAGCCCCCGTTAGTACACCGATCCAAGAGAAATCCACCCCCTTATGCTGCCTGTGTATACCCCCCATCCATGCTTCCATCCACCCATGAGTCTGCTCCAGATGAACTCAACATTCTTGCCTAACCACAGTACAACTGATCCTCACATTTCCATCCTCCCTGCAGATGATGGCCAACATGAAAAGAAGGTGAAAAAAGAAGAGAATGTATAGCTTGGAGTACAAGATAGCCTGAGAGGCATTTGCAGATGAACCTGCTTGAAATGACTTGATTCCAAATGTGCAGATAAAACAGATGCTGTAGGTTCATTCTTCCTTGCTGGTGTTGAGAACAGTATGTTGCATAATTCTGAAACCCCAATTGAATTCACACTATAAAAGCAGCTGCAACGGTGCCAAAACTTTTTGGACATTCACTTTATATGCTAGAATGAAGATGGCCATGTACTGTATGTAGCAATAACAATTTCTTTGCAGAATGATAAACTGTTTGTGTTCTCATGTACAGCCTTAACCATGTTGCTACTCTTTTCATGTCTACAACCCCATTTACACACTCGGTATCCAGATATGTTATCCAGATAAGAAAAAACATAGTGATGTAAGGTGTACTTTTTATACACACTGTGATCGGAATGCAACACAGATGTGGTCTGACTTGCATTGTGACCAGTACCACCCAAGGTGTCAAACCCTTGTTCTAATTTTTTTTGGGTCTGTAGATATTTAAGAATGATAACCTTTTCTGAGTGGCAAGTTTGACAATAATTAGCTCATGAAGTTAACCACCCCCTACTGTAAACTATTGGAATGGGTGCATAAACTAATTTAGGCCCATTTTATCAACACAGTGGTCACAGAGGGTCTTCAAAATGTAAGTGACATACATTTTTCTGCCGAAACAGTTATCTTTCTCTTAGTACTGTGACCAATATGAACGTGAGTGTGATATACCGTGAACTACAACAATAACAATAGACAGTGATGGGTGCAACACAGTGTAAAACAACAGTGTGCAACATAATATAAGGCAACACATAATAAGTACATACCCAGGTCAACTCCTCCCTGACACACCTGTGGGAGTCACTGGTGTAGCTGTTTAAGGTCAGGTCAGTCTGATCAAAAACCAGCAGCCAGGGAGTAACAATGATAATAATAATAATGATCATCATCATCATTGGATATTGTTGTTATATTATTGCTTTCTTTGTGGTGAGAGAGCAAGGATTGAAAGAGAGCAATAGATGGAGAGAGATAGAGAGAGAACAAATCTGTGTATGAGTGTATGTGTTGTGTGTGGTGCAAAGTGATCATGGAACTGACTATATGAAAACACAAAGAAATGAATAATAAATACATAATCATACATTCTAAATACAATTTTAATAAATAAACAACAATAATGACAACTGCATTAATATCATCATCAGCAGCAGCATCACACCACCATCAATATCACATTACGTTATATTATTTAGCAGGGTGTGGTATACATGGCAATGGCATTTGCTCAATGGCAAGATTAGAGTTCTAGATTAAGATTTAATGATTTGAAGAATGGATTCCATATTTCTGTGAAATGTGTTGGGTGGTTTTCACGTGAGGCAGCAAAATTTTTCCAGCGATATATGTTCGGTGAGGAGGCTTAACCAGTGGTTGATATTGAGTAAGTGTTTGGATTTCCAATTTCATAAGATTGATTTCTTGGCGATAGCTAGAGCTATGAGGGTGGGTCTGGTCTGTTTGGTTGTTTGACAAGAATGTCTTTTTGAGGAAACACTAATGTTTCCTACAGTGAGTGGTGTGGTGAATTGCCAACAATTCCCAAAACAATTTTTAGATTAATTAATTTAATGCAATTTCTACCAAAAACTAGCAATTCTGCTATTCAGACAATTCAGCATACAATTTTACAAAAATGTTATTTAATCAACAATGTCATGCCACTACGGGCAGTGATTGCTATGGACTCGAGAAGAGAGCCCGAGGGGCCCGAAGGGTGCTTTCCTCTGGTGCCCTGTCCATCATCTGCACCACCATCATCCTTTCTACCTTTTCTTGCCGACCCTCCCGTAACATCTTCCCCCTGATATTTCACCCCCTTCACCCCAGCCCCACCCATCAGCCCTAATTCCAGTCTCATCCAATTAACACCACACTATGCAAATGCCGCAC
>OMOW01025675.1:2679-18435 GCA_900312555.1 Lamprogrammus exutus | reverse complement strand
TGGCTTCTTCTTTGTGTATTACAGTCTTAACTTGCATTTGTAGATGCAGCAACGAACTGTTTACTGACTGCGGTTTTCCAAAGTATTCCTGAGCCTACGCGGTGACATCCATCACAGAGGCACTGCGGTTTTTATTGCAGTGTCATCTGAGGGCTGGAAGATCGCAGGCATTCAGTGGTGGTTTTCGGCCTCGACCTTTACTCACAGAGATTTCTCTGAATCTTTTAATAATATCATGGACTGAAGATGGTGAAATCCCTAAATTCCTTGCAATCATATGTTGAGAAACGTTCTTCTTAAACTGTTGGCATAGTTGCTCACACAGGTTTGCGCAAATTGGTGAACCTGGAGCCATCCTTGCTCGTAAATGACCCAATGACCTGTGGAATGTGTTTAACATTCCTCAACATTCCCGGGCTCACATTTCATATGTCCCACTTTTTTGGAACCTGTTTCAGGCATCAAATTTAGAATGAGTGTAAAAAAAAAAAAAAAAAAAAAAGTTGATCAGTTACAACATGAATTATCTTGTATTTTTACCATTTCAATTAAGTGTAGGTCAAAGAGAATTTTGAAATCACTGCTTTCTGTTTTTCATTTGCATTTTACACTGTCAACGTTTTGGAATTGGGGTTTGTATTTCTGTGGACTGCTTGCGTGAAGACTTACTTGAAAATACTCTTGCGAAAGACGCTTCATGTAGTTGCTATTTAACAAGTGCAATTAGTTAATTTGCTCTTCTTAGTAGAGTGTCTGTAAATGGTAAATGACTAAATTAGTCAGTATCGCAATGCGGAGAGATTTTTGAGACAGGCAGAGACTCAAAAAATAGTTTACTCTTAAATGTACACCTTATACTCTTTATACTCTATATATGACAAGAAACATAGATCTGCATGTTGGGTTTACCACTGTCTAAATTTCCCCACTAATAAGGAGGTACAGTACATGTGCTGTGAGTATGGAGGAGATTGTATCTGTACACTACAGTCTGTAGTATTAATCAGTAGCTGTGTGAAATCAATGTTATTCATGTTTTGGCAATCTGTCACTGTTTTACAGGTTCATCCTTCCATGGCCCGTCTCATCGTTGGTGACTCTGGAGTGAAGATTACCAGATTCTGACCAGAGTTTGGTTGAGTGGATTGACAGATGCAGCACTGTGCTGAGTTATGTAATCTTTGTTGCCATCCTTTGCTCAGAGAGAAATGAGCTCTGAGAGACTAAAATAGCCTGGATTGCAGAAACTGCTTTTCTGGGGTTTATTGAAAGGGATCACCCACCGAGCCATGCATCATTGGAGCACGACTGTAGGGATTAATATCAAATTTGAAATGGATGAAAATGCGCCTCATTGCACAGCTGTTGGATTACGCTCAGCGTACCCTGAATAGCATGTAAACTGCACAGTGGGAAAATATGAGGGAAGAACAATCGAATGTTTATGGAATATTTTGTGCAGATAGTGCATGTGTTGGATGTATACTTTGTAGTATGCATGCAGAAAAGCACTACCTGATTTTTGCCTTACAATGATACGAGAGAAATCAGAAGAAATCAAAGAAAATTGTTCTTAAACATGTAATGAAATAATTTAGATTCACATGGGCCAAAAACCATGTGAATGGTCCTTTAGCTCCACCACCGCCCTACTCCCACCCCTGATATATCAGTATGAAAAACTCCATCCCTTAAAAGAATGCCTTATCCACCACTGGAGAGTACAGTTGCTGTGACTTTGCCCTTTCTTACTTAATATAATACATCTAAATCATCTTAATCTCTATCAACATATCAGAGTGTCCGTCCACTAGGTTACAGCAAAGATATGTCTGTATACTGAGAAATAATGGTAGAAGCGCCGTACTATTATCTTTAAGCACGCTACTTTCCACTGTTATGAATCAGTGGGCAATGATGTGGATATAAATAATGTTAAATGACCATGATGTTCATGTAAGTGTGAGTCAGTGTAGAGCAACACAAAGATCAAAGTTTTTATGGTCATTACATGAGTTGGAGCAATGGAACTGTTGAACGGTGACCATTACTGATATTTTTGCATAATCTGCCTGTGTTTCTGAGCAAATGGATGCATGATGTCAATGATATCACACTTATTACTTTGCAGCATATTGAACATAAAATTGTCTGAACAAAGCAAACCTCTTTGTCAGTGGTTTTAGACTGTTCTTTTTCAAGAAGTCTTTCAACATCACACACGTTACCCCTCTGCACTATTTTCTAGAAAGTTTCTAAGTGTAATTAGGGGACATTACACGTCTCTATTGTAATGACATTTATTGAGTGCAATAATGAGTTGGAGCAGCACAGAAAGTCACAACATCTGAGTGATGCTATCAGTTTTTAGCTAAAAAAGAGTCATACCAAATCAGATACATTGTCTTAATAAATAATATATAGAACATATTTCATTTCAAATTCGGAATGAATTGAATGTATTTTTGGATCACTTGTGGTGTAGGGTTGTCCAATTAAAACAAAATCTTTCAGCAACTTTAAAATCCATCCAAATTAGAAAATAAAATGGCAATTATGTCAAACAGTAGAGCCATTCTTTTTCTGTAAGCAATGGATCTGACTTTTTTTTAACTTTAAATTAAGAAAATATTTTGGAAACTTAGTTCTCTCACATGAGGATAATCCCCTCAGTTTATGAAAACAGCAGACATCGCAACCTTACTAAGAACAGTGTAATCTGATACATGGGATGAATCTTTTCTGATGTTTAGAATAAAACCTGCTATATTACTTGGAGAGGACAACTATTACAATTAGCATGCACGTTGTATCAGTAAGACCACCTGAAGACTGCTTTGACCAGCATGCTGTATGTCCTCACTCTGTCTGGACAAATCAATGCCTTTGTATTCTAAGCCTGCAGATTCTAGCAGTTGATCCCAAGCTGTTCAAACGTGACAAGTAAAATGTTATTCTGCTTATTTATGGCAGCACAATGCAGCTAGTTTACCACACACTTACACTGTGCTTACACATCTACAGAATGCGAGTAGATGATTATGAGGCCAGGCAGGTAATAGAAGAATCTATATACACTTTGAATGGATTATTTGCCAAAATCTCAATATTGAGACAGTTCACCCTGCTTAACATTTTGTTATCTATGGCCACATCTTGGACCATGGTGTTTTAGACCAATTCTGATATGACAAAGTTGGGGTGTAACATCATTGATAATACAAGTAAGATGTCTGTAATGGACTGCCTGTAATTAAACTGTAATTACTAAATCTATCAACTATATACATATATATTGTGCTGTTAATAGTTATATATTATTTGGAAGAAATTTAACTTGATAAGTCTGTCTCAAGAAAATCTTCTACTGTGCATTTGCAATCGTGGATGTTTTCATACATATATGCCCGGTCTGAACAGCTGGTCATGTGATATGAAGTAAGGGAAGCTGCTTTTATCAGCAGCATTCTTTAGATATCTAATGGCATTGTTTTACCTTGCTAATATAGCAAACATAGATTAAAGGAACATTGTACCCGATTTTAATCAGTCACAGTACACTAATAAACAAGGAGATAAATAACTGTGTAATGGACAGTTTCATTCTTTTCCATGAAGTTGCTCCTTCTGTAATCCATCTCTTTCCCTTTTCATTATTGCAAATTACTGATGGCAACAAATCCATCTGTGTGATATTTGTCGAATACATTTGATATTTTTTTCATGACATGTTTATTAATTATAAGCACCTCCATGCTAATTGTGAGATACAACTAAATCCTTTTTATGACAAACTTTCAATAAAGCTTTGAGTAGAATCATAGTGGGCAAACTGTCCGAGGCAGTGGGGCTTATATATGCAACATACTCACACACACACCAATATTTCACTTGGCTAAAGCGCGACTTCCATTTCTATAAGACAATTTCATGTTTGTATCTTATCTCAAAAAACACATTTGTGTTTATAAACAAATGATTGTATTCTGAAAGGAAGTGACCGGAAGTGGATGCCTGTAAATCCAGACTGCTCTTCCGGTGTCGCTACCCCCTTTGTCTGCGGCCCGAGCCTCGACACCAGGCACTGTGGTCCATTTGTTTCCCTGTAGTTTGAGGATATATTTACATATATCCATAATTTTCTGATATTGAATGACAGTCGACTCTGAAATATTTATGCCTAAAAGTAAAGCGCCAAAAATGGATGACCTGGACTACAGTAAGTGGGCTTGTTGCGAGGCTATTTGCATTAACTCTCACCGGCTAACGTTAGCCACTTGTGTTAGGTCAGGTTACTAGTAGCTCAGTTCACTTGCTTATGTGTGATACAGGTTGCTCCGCATGAATGAATATTAATTGCGTAAAACTTGTTCTCCAGAAATGATGTTTAATCGGTAAAGCACATATTCCTTAAATGTAAGCATGATGTAGTGTTAGCTTAGCCTCACGCCAGCTAAACATTTGATTGTTTTCAGTGTCTGTGCCGAGCTAATGTAGCAGCTAACGCCGTTGGGCACTACACGCCCTTACCTGCTAACTGAAACTATAAACTATTCGCAGGCGTTGCTCATTCTATCGAAACCCGCCGCCTCTTGTTATCTGTGCCTGCTCGATAAGCGAAACATTGACCAGAGACTGTGGGCGTGGCAGAGCAAACACTCGTCTGATCGTGAACCACACTGCGGCACCAGACAAACATTTGGACTAAGTCTTATTATTTCTGTCTGATTGTGCTGTTTGTGCTGTGACTGTTACTTTCATGAAGTACTTACACACAAGCATGTTATGAGAAAAGTAACGTTGACATAATGACCAAACGAGCAGATGCGTCCAGAAAACAGTATAAGGTATAACTAAATAACTAAATAACTTAACTAAAATAACCAATATGATGATGATAATATTAATAATACTCTATTCAAACCCTGCAAAAACATCTAGTCCAACAGTATATAACATCATAGATATTAATCAAGTCAATATTGTAATCTGGCCCCACCTTTTAATGTCACTTTAGTTATATCAATTGAAAAAATAGGATAGAATTGGCAATGTCCTGGTCAAGGGGATAAGCATGTAAATAAATTTGCATGCTCCACAAGTATGAGTATGTATCCACTGAGTATGTTGTTACCTCAGTTGTGTATCTTGTCATTTTTAATTGACACTGGACAGCTATCAGCAGGATTGTCCACTTCATTGCTGCCACATTGCTTCTGTATATGCGTTTTCTCAACACTTGATCATTGTAGTAAAGCCGGCTGTGTCAAAATATAACTTGCTTTGAAATATATCCTATAGACCAATTCAATGTCAATCATGAACAGTCTTAAAATAATATGGAAAATACTTTTCCTCCAACCCACTGCCTTTGTCATATGTGAGGAGTTCAGTTTTCAATGCTTCTTTAAAGATTGAACATATTTCAGTGATTTCTGATAGTTATTGGTTGCGATGGGATTGCATTCACAATGTAACCCAGTGAAGACCTTTTCCCCCCCAAATCTGTTCAGTTGTAAATGAATCAACTACTCTTTTAGGCTGAATACAGACTAGAGAAAAATCTCTGCAGCTTTTAGCAAATCCATTTGAACCTGTTGTCAAATCAGTTCCGTATATGGGAGACGGCATTTCAGTGAATCTTCAGTATTTAGTAAATCCACTACAGCTGAAATTTAAGGCTGTTTGACCTTAATTAGTTGTTTTTCTTAGGTTTGTGTTTATCAAAGGTTTGTCTTTACCATGGGACTGATTCACAACACAATTAATGAACAGTGTTACTCTCTCGTACAATTTCACTTTATGTACGCAGTCCAATGACCGGTTCTCAGCGTTTCTCATAGATTGCAGACACACAGGGTGTAGTGGGGAGAGGCTAGTTAATGAGGGAAAGACGCAGGAAATCAAGGCAGCCCAGTAGTTTCTGAAAATGTTGAACATGATTGATCTGTGTATTTGCTCAGTGGCTTTTCTGGGGGTCTGTTACCTGTGGTGTGACCCACTTTTTGGATGTGCAGCAGGACCAGTAGTGATAAAGTTATTTGTCTCCTCTTCCTCCTCAGTCCCAGTAGACCTGAGCCCAGAGGAACGCTCTGAGCTGGAGGACATCCGTAGGAGGAAGGGCGTCCTGCTGCAGGAGATCCAGAGGCTCAGAGAGGAATTACGAGAGGCCATTTTAGAGGTGGAGGGCCTGGAGACCAGCACAGAGGGCAGGTGAGAAGAAAATGCGCAGTGAGCACAAATGCAAGCAACAAAAATGGTGGGTTTGCATCCCAAACGAGGCTTTGATTACTGCAGTCTGCATAAGGTGACTGACTTGTCAAATAATCGCACAACCTCAATAAAGACACCCACGAGGACAGAGTTGCCTGCAGTTGGTGAGCATTTAGACACATGTTTCTGCATTGTGTCTTCTCATTTTGACTCAAAGCTCCTGTGTCTGGTGATGATGTCATTAAATAAGCGGATCTCAAAGTGCAGTGCGTTTACATATCACAATGTTCCTGAGCCTTTACTGACCCAAAAGGTTTGGAATGTACTGCAGATGTACTGTAACTGCTGAATAATTACTATTTTTCAGCCATGGCATATTAACTTTAATTTTAGCTTTTACATCAAAGAACTGGTTGTGATATGGTCATCTGGTGGCTATTTAAGGGGAAGGAAAAATTAAACAGTATGCCAGAACAATATACTGATGTAGTAATGCCTCAAATTATTTCATGTAGTTTTTTGTCCGTGTACTGTTATTGGTGGATGATCTTATAATGATATTCTGATTAATCACTTTTTTCTCAATTATCTCTTAACAGTTCATTCATTGTGTATAGTTGTAATAGATAATATATCAAATATATAATATTATATAATATCGTTGCTTGATGTTCTCTGTTTTTCTTTTTAAAATACTGATTTTTACGCATTGTTGATGGAAACGTGATTTTAGTGCGGCTTAAAGCATTCTTACTTACATCTATACATTTCCCCTTGTCAGTAAAACTCTACAGAAAAGTCGACATGTGGCAATGGGAAGGAAGAAATTCAACATGGACCCTAAAAAGGTGAGGCTAGTGAATAATTGTGTACCTCTGTCACACATCTACAGTAAGTGTTGGCTGTGTGGCGACTGATTCTTTGTCTCTGCAGGGCATCGTGTTTCTGGTGGAGAACGAGCTGCTCAGACACACCTCAGAGGACATCGCTCAGTTCCTCTACAAGGGAGAAGGTCTCAATAAGACTGCGATAGGAGATTATCTTGGAGAAAGGTGCCGGCTCTCATAATGTCGTGTCTGCGTTCCTCCTTATGCGTCATCCCTTTGTCACCGAGCTGTTTCTCTCTCTCTCTGCACTGCAGGGACGACTTCAACATCAAAGTTCTTCAGGCTTTCGTTGACCTCCATGAGTTCACCGATCTTAACCTGGTTCAAGCCCTCAGGTAAACTGTGAACTGTGGCTGTCATGGTGTCTATAACCTGGGGTCCTCACAAATTGTTTTCGGTCTGGTACTAAATGTGAACCAGCTCTTCCATTTAAGAGCACACGTGTGCCCGGGTGCCATTACACCCGTTATGTGCAAGCCTGTGTATTGTCGCACATTTTCTTGCTCTGTGACAAAACTCGTCAGCAGTGCCTCTGTTGTAGTAACATCAGGTTAGAGAGAGAGGAAATGACAAAAGAAGGCAGTAGTGAGTGTGTTTCCCTTTGTTGTGTATCTTGAGTTTGCCTCGGTTGCAGAGTTTGTCCTGCCAGGCTCTGACTCTTAACTCTGACCTCTCTCCTGCAGACAGTTCCTGTGGAGTTTCCGTTTGCCTGGCGAAGCCCAGAAAATAGACCGAATGATGGAGGCCTTCGCTCAGAGATACTGTCACTGCAACCCTGGTGTCTTCCAGAGCACTGGTATACACACAAGCAAACGCACTTAACACACTTTTTAAAACACAGGTGTAGATTTTATTATTGTGACCCCCATCTAATATTGCTCATGTTGGGATGTTCAGACTTCAGACTTCTTTGTTATGTCAAACTTGGTGTCCAGGTTGTTGTCTTAAGTTGTTTCAGATGAAGGCACAGTGGTGTTTGTGCATTTTGTGTGTGGTTATGTGGATTTATGTTAGAGTGACTGAAGGGAAAGTGGCCACACAAACAGAGGTGCACTTAGAGAAAAATTAGCATCTGTTAAACAGAAATTAACCTATACTCTTGACAATTGCACAAAATGTAATGCTTTTTTTGGAGGTTTACATCCGAGCTAGGTCACGAACATTGTTTTTTATAAGTTGTAGCATTCTGGACATGTTTGGTGTTCAGTTACAGGGCCTGTAGGCCTGTGAATGGGCCGCCATGGATCCATGATGCTATTTTTGTAACATTGCAAATATAGAGGTTATGCACACCACAATAAAAGCTAAATGTATCTCGTGGATTCGTAAATAGAACTGTGTTATACTACAATGACTGTAACGCCTTGTAAAATCAGTTTTCTTTGTGTACTGTTTCTCCTCACAACGCCCTGCATGTATCTCCACCATATTCTCTCTGCTACTTCACGTTATGGGCAACATTGTGCGAGCTGCAAACTGATGTGAGAACGTACCAGGAAGTTACAATAGGATAGAGATCCATGCAAAATACAGATGTTTCGGGGTCAAATATCATAAGAAAACACTTTCTGAGGCAACGGTGAACATATTAGTATCTAACTTAAGTTATAACTTCATGTAGAGCAGTTTTTCGAGGCTTTTCCATATGTCCCATGGATTGTATTCTAAGGACTATGAACCTTGTAAGTGAACCTCAAACATCTCCAAAATGCCCCAGCTTACAAAACAATGTCATTGACCTAGTTCAGACATACACATACAAATCACAGAATTTTGTAAAATCGCCGGCATATCACTTAAACATCTGCATTCTGTTGCGCTCTTCTCATTTTCCAGACACGTGTTATGTGCTGTCGTTTGCCATCATTATGCTGAACACCAGCCTCCATAACCCCAATGTGAGGGACAAGCCTGGATTGGACCGCTTCATCTCCATGAACCGAGGCATCAACGAGGGGGGGGACCTGCCGGAGGAGCTGCTCAGGGTACGAGGAGCTCCACATTGATGTTCCTCCTGGATTCATTTAATTCTTGTCATGAGAACAAAGTGAATTTTCTTTAGATAGTGTTTTGTTTGCTTATTTTATTGTCACATCCTTTATTCCAGAACCTCTATGAAAGCATTAAAAACGAGCCCTTCAAGATCCCAGAGGATGACGGCAACGACCTGACACACACCTTCTTTAACCCCGACAGGGAGGGCTGGCTCCTCAAACTCGGTGAGATGATGCCAGCAAGGCCTTAATGTTTGGTGGAGATCACTGACCCACAGATTGACTTAAAACACCGCTACTGACAACTACAGCATGTGAATGTTACAGTTGGAGGCAGTGTGTGTTTCCTTTGAGAACATAAGTGTTTCTCTGCTGCTGCTGCTCTCCTGTGGCTTTGTGCTGTGACGTCCCTGTGCTCCTGTCTCTGAGGTTTGCTGGAACTTTGCTTCTGATTGCGTCGTCAGCACACCGTTGTGGCATTAGAACGTTGCCGTAGCATGATGGTGAACCACAGACTTAAAACACTCACTCTCTCGCGTCATGGCAGCCCAAAGATCTGATTGTTTTCTTCTGCATGGTGGGGACTGAAATCTAAATGTCACTAATAAATTCTCCATCCCTCTGTCCTCCCTTGTGTCTCTCTCTCTCATCCACTCTGCCTCTAAATCCTCTGGTCCCTTGTGTCTCTGCTTCTTACCTGCGATTTCCACACTCTCCTGCCGCCGCTTGTTTTCTCAGGAGGTATGTACTTGCAGAGTTGTTGTAGTTACAGTGTTGTAGAAAAGTTCACCACGCTGTCAGTGGAAAGAATGTGCAGAGAGTGTGGAGTGCAATGCCTAAACTTGGCCCCCATCACATCCCTTTTCCTCTACTCTCTCTCTCTGTTGTTCTCATCACTTTGTCCTGGTTACAGGGGGACGAGTGAAAACATGGAAACGGCGATGGTTCATTCTCACAGATAATTGCCTCTACTACTTTGAATACACCACAGTAAGTGTTTGAGCGTGGAACTGACAGTGTGACTCAGTATTAGCTTCTTTTGGTGCATGATACACACATTAATGGATAAAATGCACAACATAAACACAATGATTAATGCTTCTGGCACTAGTATGCTTTCATTGTGTGTTTCACTAACAGGATAAGGAACCACGAGGGATTATTCCTCTGGAGAACCTTAGCATCCGCGAGGTAGAAGACCCAAGGAAACCGGTAAGTCTTTGTTCCTGATGAACATTATTATCAGATAAGGAGCCTTTCAGTATTTGTTAAATTATAAACATGTTTAGATGAGATTCCTTTCTTCTTTCTGAGCAGAATTGCTTCGAGCTGTACATCCCCAACAACCGTGGTCAGCTGATTAAAGCGTGTAAGACGGAGGCTGATGGGAGAGTAGTGGAAGGCAACCATATGGTGTACCGTATATCAGCCCCGACCCCTGAGGAGAAAGACGAATGGATCCACAGCATTAAGTATGTCAACAACAAGAGAACAGAAACAGGAGGACGGAGTGCGACCATGTTCCTTTAGTCTTACTTTTTGTCCTCTGTCCAGGTCTGCTGTCAGCGTGGATCCCTTCTATGAAATGCTTGCTGCCAGGAAGAAACGTATATCCCTGAAGAAGAAGGAGGAACAACCTTAGATAATTCCCTCCATTCGTCCTGTCCTCTCTTCCTTTGTCCCTCTCATTCCAGCACGGGACACATTTTGTCCCTACTCCTGCTGTAGGTTTTGTCATCCCACCCTCTCTCTCTCCAGTGCAAGACTCCTTTCTCTCCTGTCTACAAGACTTTAGGAAGCCAGATTCAGAGTGGACACCTCACTCCCCTAGCTGCTCTGTTATTTTTACTTCTTACACTACAGCTATAACGATACACAGCAAGAGCACGCACACACACTCCTGTTCAGCATTTAAATCAACTGTGAAATTTTAGGCCATGTTCACACTAATGTGAATTATTAGAAAACAGATTTCCTCCTGGTCCGGCCTTTCATCCACACAGGGCTGTCGCGATTAATTGATTAAAGTCGACTACTCGATTTTAAAAAAACCAAAAAAAAAAATCATTGTTAAAATTACACACTCGATTATCGGGTGGAATGGCAAATGCAAAGATGGCATTTAATTTCTCCTTGTCTCTCTTACAGTTATAAACAGACTCTGATGGACACATATACTCAGAGTATATAGATATACAAATATCGATCACTCAATTATCTGGAAAAATCAGTAGATTAATCGATTTTCAAAATAATTGATGGTGACAGCCCTACACATAGTCAGCTTTTAGAAGAAGCTCCACAACATTGGACAAATGTCCCTGTATTATAGTGAGGCCTGGGAACATGAATGTCACCAGGTTTTTTATGATCATCTTCTTTAGTGTGGATGTGGCCTTATTCAGGGTAGCAAGCAGCTGAAGTCTTCTCCCACGTGTTGATGGCTCCTCAGTGGTCCAAAGAATTTGTGTTTCTTCCTCGTGCTTTCCCCAGACAAAATGTGAATTCACTTATGGAATAGTGATACGATTCTTTGCTTTCAGTTTGATGATGGTCACAGAGAATCGAGGAATTGGTCAAGGTCACGCATACTTACGAAGCAGACTTTAGATGATTGAGATGTGCCCAGTCTTATCTACTATAATACAGGTTAGAATGTGCACACCACCATTATAGAAGTCACACACACTCACACTGTAAGCGTCATGTGAGCAGAGTGTCCATTACTGTTGATATTCACACCGCTTGATGTGGCCAAGTTACTGTTGGTTTTAGCATCATGTATGAGCAATAGTAGAGTCAAAAGCTGTGGTACTTAATTGAGGCTTATTATGAGTCACTTATAACTCTAGAATTACTGTTATGGACAGACACTTCACTTTCCACTACTACAATTACAATTACTGTTACCACCACTACAGCTACAGACAACTGAGTGAACAGCATCCTCTTTCTCACTGGTAATAAGTGTGTTAAACTGTTCTGTCTGGGCTAC
Source organism: Lamprogrammus exutus (assembly GCA_900312555.1). Classification (NCBI taxonomy): domain Eukaryota; kingdom Metazoa; phylum Chordata; class Actinopteri; order Ophidiiformes; family Ophidiidae; genus Lamprogrammus; species Lamprogrammus exutus. Next base: position 6,346 of record OMOW01025675.1, on the reverse strand, counting down.
TATAGTGAGTTTTAAACCAATACAAAGGCAGCTCATTGCAGTGTATACTTTTTGTAAATAGATGTTAGCTTATTTGTTTACGACACACATAGAAATGATTTAATTTATTCCTTATGTTTTGTTTAAATCTGATTTTTGTACAAGCTACTGTAGGACTGCATGTTGTTAACCTGAGGCGTCATTCGTAGGTACTGATGAATCACAGATTCATGTTGATTTGGAAACATTAGTGTTCCCTGTTGACTTGTAAAATTAGTATTGGAACCTTTAAGGTGGCTGCTGGTTTTATGTAATGTGTAAATCATCCAGTGATTACTTTAGAAAAGAAGAAGTGTTTGGGCTGATTGTAGTCTGATTACAACCCCGCTGGTTATTTTAGTAAATCAGACTGAGAAAAGCACAACAGTAATCAGTATTACAGTCTGTTGAAGTATCATCCAGGATTTGTTTCCTTCGTGTACTAAAGATATAAAAATCTGATTTCACTCTGTATTAAAAAGACAACACAACAAGGAACACTAATTAACCTTTGATTCATTATATTGTGAAGTTATTCAAATTTAATGAATCCATAACAAACTTAGATTTGTGTCCATGGCTAGTTAATTATTTGTAATAGTTTGATGAATTGACATTTTTAGATGTTAGGAGAGATAGCAGCGCTATAATAATTACTACTGCACTTTATCGATTTTAGCATTTTGGAGATCTTTCAAATGCTGTTACTTTGACTGACAAAACTGCTCTGTAGCGCCCTCTATTGGTGATCAAATACTGCTATATACTGAAGCAGGCATCATGAACTTAACTTGATTTGTTCCCCTGATGAAGCTCATCGTGCATGAAGGTGAATGTGATCAGATTGTAGAGGTAGGCCTTGTTACAGATCAATGATTGCCTTTTATTCTCCCGCTTCTTTCCAAATCACCACACTGACAATGGCCTAACGTTATATTTCAGCGTTAGTGTTTCTGTGTGCTGCGGTCACGTGGACTCTCTGGGTATTCTTGAAGTGCTGAGTTGCCAAACACTGCTGTGACAGCGAACTGACACTGAAACCGGGCCTCTGTTTTCTTGTATTCCAGGACCACCACTTTCAGAAAATGTCTTTATTTTGTATTTATTTTTATTTACTGTGAGCCGACAATGGATAGATCATCTGTAAATGTAGCAAAAAGGAAACCATGACACACTGGTGCCAGTAAACTACTGTATAACAATAAAAAAAAAGTGAACAGAGGTGATTGATTGGTGTCTTCATCCATCCGCACTTCATAACTTTTGTTGCTCTCGTGCTGTATATTTTTGTGTGTCCAGTAGGGAATAAATGTATCAATACTGTCCTTGATAATCAGTACACAGCTGATAAACATAACACCATGTGAGAAGAATGAAAGCAGAAGATGCAACTTATGATAGATTTTATTTGCATTTCCATAAGACGTCCCAAAGAAAAACATGAGGTTTCAACTAATGCAAGGGTTTGGGTTAAGGTTAGGGTTGTTTTTTTATAATAAACACACAATACAAGGATAAATATACAATCAAGGCCAGATGTTTTCTGAAATTACAAACCAACGCTGAAATGACTAATACAAGAAATGTTACACAGTTACTCCGTCATATTTTTAAAAAAAAAAGTTGTTTTTTTAAAGGAGCACTGCTGAGACAAATCATGCCAAGCAGAGGCTATAAAACACTAAATGCAGCCCAACAGGCAGAATGTCTCAAATTACAAAGGTGTAACGCTAATTAATTCTACAGTTTCTTTGGTAAATTAGCTGTATTTTCCATGGACACGAAAGAGAATCCAGAGTAGAAATTGATTTGCCACCACACGTCTATCAATATCTCATCCTTTTACTAACATAATGTCACTTCGCCACACTTCAATCCTGCAAACTTCATTATTAGAGAACCTACAGTGTTTAATCTTATTAACAATATGACAATATGTCACATATGACTGATCACAGATTTTTCAAGAAAATGGCCAAAAACTACAAAACAACAAAAACAAAATGGCCAAAACTAAGATTTTATTGGCATTGGTTCAGAGAGTTCAGAGTTCAATGTGGGAGATAAACTGTATTTGTATGTTCCAGGATCCTCCAACAGTTTCATTAGCATTGAAGCCTCTCAATGACAGGGGTCAAAGGGGAACTTAGCGACACCGCCATGAAGCTCCACCTCGCTTTCAGACCAGGCGATGATGTCACCGGTGAGGTGGCTGCCACAGGAGGCCAGGCTGTAAATGTCACTGTGGCTCAGGACCTGTGACCACATGTGCAGGTCTGCCATCTCACCCACAAATGACTGAGTAGCATCAAAGCGGCCTCCAAGGATGTCCTGATGAAGAGAAAATGGAAGTCAAAATCAACATAATATTTCAGAGTTTTCCCAGCAAAGTCCTAAAAATGTCCCCATGAACATTATTAGAGACCTAAATAGAAGATGTTCTCCAACTGTTTCAAGTATGTCCCTACAATGTCCCCTGAACCCTACAAAATGACATTTGGGGGACATTCTGGGGATATTATTCTGTTTACTGAGTTTTTTGTCTCTCTTTGCAATTATATTCTTGTGTGTATAGAATAACACTGAACTCCCTGTGTCTTTACCTGCTCCTGTCCCAGGATGAAGACCCCTCCAGGTTTGATGGGGTGCCAGGCAGACAGGTTCATCCCAGACCCCCTCTGCACCCCATCCTGGAAGGCCGCCCACTGACCGTCCCGTGTTGACCACGTCACACATACATGGTGCCACTTCCCGTCGCTCAAAGACAGCGGCAAAGTCACCGCCTGGGGATGGGATAGTGAAGACGGTGAGGCACCAACGTAAACATGAAATGTGTTTCATTGCACACAGGACAAAGGAGAGCAGCCTGGGATTTATTTCAGAAAAGTAGAGGCATCAATCATTTTACACTTTTACGTAACAGTAGTAGTAGTAATGATATAGTAGTAGTAAAGCCTTGTAATGCTTAGAATGCAAATGCAGATGCAACTCTGGAGCTATCACAGGTTCAGTGCCTTGCTCATGGACAACATTAATCTCAAGCTCTCAGAAAAGCTGTCAAAATGTAATTCCTCTCTTTAATAATAATATCATTAGAAGTAGTATTAGTATTATTACTATCATTAGTATTATTTAATTAATATCATTTAACTACCAAAATACTAAATGCTTTCTCTTGCACTGCATAATTTATTTGATGAATTATTTGTTTATTTTTTGTGTCCTCACTAAAGCTAATTGACTGAGACATTTAGTTGGACAATTAGTGTGTTTTTTCTTCATAAGAAAATCTTTATAAAGGGCAACATTGGTGAACATTTGTGACCAGCGTGTCAGTGGTTTTGTGTTTCAGGCATCTGCTCATATTTGTTTGAGGTGGGTGGGTGGATAGGGTAAATTTATGGAGTATTTTAAAAATTTGCTTTGGGCCCCCTAAAAGCCAGAGCCGGCTCTGCATTGTCTCCTTGAAACTCACTCCTGTCCCACTTATCATGAGACACTTTAGGTGTGTTGGAGCAGCTCAGCCAGCAGGTAGAGACAAAGCTCTGGAGTTTAGCATTGATGAACAAAAGTGAATATTGAAACTGTCACCCACCTGGTCATCAACCAGCAGCTCTATGGGATTGTTCACACACTCAATGAGAACCAG
>OMOW01025668.1:3678-15250 GCA_900312555.1 Lamprogrammus exutus | reverse complement strand
GAGTGGATACAGGGGGGGACGGGGGGGGAGAGAGCGGGGCTGGAGGTGGGGGAGGATGGAGAGAAAAAGAGAGGGGGTGGCGGGGTGGAGGGAGGAAATCACAGTGCAATAAGAGCCCTCTCATTAGGGCCTGTCTTTATCACTGTGCAGCTCCTATGAGACGTGGCAGATGAGAGGAGGGAACAGAAGGCCAGGAGGAGAGCAGAGCTCAGATTAGGATCCTTATTGCTACCATAATCACTGTTTGTCATCCAATGTGCACGTTTCACACCTGTGGTAAATGCAGATGGGTGAGTTAGTTAGCGCGAGGGTCGTATCAGTGGATGTGTGTGTGCGCTTTCTGCGTACGCGCGTGTGTGTGTGTGTCTGCAAAAGATAACAGTTCATGTATATGTGCATGGGAGAGGCAGGGAAAGTGTGAGGACTACAGAGGCACAGTGATAACAATGTGTGTTTGCATATGTGTGCGTTTCGAGCATATGTGTGTGTGACACGCAGAGGAGTGCGCGCACGTGAACAGGAGCGCAGACGCATTTAGAATGAACAAATAGATAAAGATAGAATTAAATAAATAAGTAACAATCACATGCATTGCTCTCGGTGCCTGGCAACCGGATCTCTCCGTTGCCTTGGAAACAGTTGCTACAGAATGTGAGGTGATTGGCAACCGTGACAACGAGGAGGGAATAACATTTGACCCCTCTTGCTGACGAGGGGAGGCAGAGGGGAGGAAAAGAGATAGAAAGAGAGGGAATAGAAGATGATAGATGGAGAATATTTAGAAATTCAGCCTCTCTCACTCCTTCCTTAACACACACACACACACACACAACCTCTTCCCCCAGCGCACATACTTTTATCCTCACTGATACACTAACACACACACACACAGCTGAACAAACACACATGTATACACGCCTACGAGCACACACACACGCTCGATGCTTTAACATACCAGCACTCGTGCCAACCCAAACTCACACTCTGCCACCCACCACTGTAACACACACACACACACACACATAGTCATACACGCATTCATCTTCAGGACTCAACACATTACACACTAACTGCAGACATGTATTAATCAGGGAGGCATTGTTTTGCTCTTAAAGCTGTGTGAAACAGAAGGCAGTGTGAAATCACAGCCGGCTCCAGTGCCTTAGAGGAGAACCACTCTCTTTCCTCCATCCATTTCTCCTCCTCTATTTCCCATCCGAGTGCACTTTCGCTCTTTCCATCCTCTTCTCACTCTTCCCTCTCCCTGCCTGGCTAAACTAATAAGGGTGTGATTAATGGTCTGCTAATTGCTGTAATCTCAGTTAATTAGAGTGGAGATTCTTCAGTGGTGGAGTGCTTAGGGAGAGATGCATGTTGCACTGATCTGAAGGTAAAGAACTGGCAACACTCCACGCACACACAGAGAGAGAGTGAGAGAAACAGCAACACTGAATGGCAACAATACTATTCACCCTCCCCCACATGTAAACACTCATAAACACACACATTCACACACAGTTATTGACTTTTGGCATATCAGAATCTCAACATTTAATAGAATATACAATGTAAAGAATGTAAATATATGCATTGATTGATTTTTTTATTTTATTTTCATGTAATGCATGCAGTGTCCAACACACATGGGCTGATGACACATCCTTGTATGTTCTTATGTGTCCCCAAATAAGGCACCAAAATACATAGGAATCAAACTTCTAACCAAAAATATTTTAATTATTACACAAATTCTACCTCATAAACAGACTCCCAAAAGGTTCCCTTCCTAAAACACAACTCAAGCCTTTGAAAATCATCCATCCCAACACAAATCAGCATCAACTGAGGACATTTTATGAAAAAGAACGGAGATTAAATCCTAGCATAAACAACAAAACATCAAATGACCATTTTAGTCTCTCCTAACGCACATAAAGAAAGTTGTTCGTCCTCAAGTAGCATCAAACCTGCTAGTTTTGAAGACTAATTTACATTACATTGTAAATATGTGTGGATATACATCAGTCAGTGGAGAGTTGTGTTGAACCAAAATTCGTCCTCATGTCTGCATCAGTAGTTTTCAGAATTCCTCACTTGGCTGATTCATATTCTGTCTGTCTCATTCAAACAAGCATAATAATAATAATTATAAATTCATTCATTGTTTAAATTATTTGCCTCCAAAAGCATCCCAGAACACATTCCTCCTTAATTTCACTATGTAACCTTTGCAGTTCTTATCAACTGCATGTTGTGTGGTCATACAATTGTTAAACACCAGAGGACTATACTTTTAATATTTTAATTCATATTTTTTTCTAATATGCATCTGATTTGTATAGACAACAATTATGAAATTAATAATGAATTATAATTAATTAATACATTCAGTGGGGAATGAAATCAAAGCCTTCATGTGAGTAAATGTATTTGTGCTACCACAGAAAAATACTCCATTAACAGTAAATGTCATGCATTTATTACTACTAAAGCAAAAGTAAAGAAATGGTAGCAGTAAAACACACGCATCAAAAGTGGAAAGTATAATTTCTGAGTGATGTCTTTGTGATAATGTGATGTTATTGATGCATTAACACACACTATTCATCAAGAATTAAAGTCCAATTTTGGGGATTTTCACGCTGTAAGGAATACAGTGCACACTTCCTTACATGAAGATTAAATCAGTCATCCTTTCCTTTCTAAAACTCTTTGATAACGTCCAAATTACATTGTGCTATCAAGCTATTAGAAAAAGACAGGTACAAGGTTTTTACCCAACAGCAGCAACAGCTGTTCATGTTGATGTTGAACATAAAGGAAAGAAGGGATGAAAGAAATGTATTCATTATAATTCATGAGTTCATCATATGTAAAATCTGAATCTGCAAGGTAACGACAGCTGTTAATAAATATCATGGAATAAAAGTACAATATGTCCCACTGAAATTTAATAAAGTAAGAGCACCTGGAAATTGTATTTAAATGCAGTACTTGAGCAAAAGTACTCGAAATATGTATGACAGGATACTTTTTGTAGAGTTTTCTGCAGTTATGCAGCTGTAACACAGAGATATCTCGGCTTTGACACTTTGAATGTTGGCAGATACAAAATATATATATCAGTGACACTGCAGTTGGAAAAATAAAAGTTTAATCTTACTTTAGAATAAAGTGAAATTTAGTGGAAATATTGGGAGCATACATTCCTTTAAAAAAAAAGATGTCACTTGCTCTGTATAAATGAACACTGACATGACAGTCAGACAATACTGGATTCATAATCATACCATGGAAAGTCTTACATTTCAGATCATTTATTTTGTTCAAAATAGATTTGCAGCATTTCGGAAGGAAAGCTTTGAAATTGTCTTTGACCCATATACACTTTGTGACATCAGAGCCTTGTGTGTCTCTCTGAGTGTGTTTTTAACTGAGAGGTGTGAAGACTAGAGCCTCAGCCTGAGGACACACATGTACCCAGTGTCACACACTCACTATCGCATAGGTTCTCACTTGCACACATATGCACGCACGCTCCGATAAACATACCCAGTCTCACACATGCAGCTACACACACACACACACACACACACACACAAATAGCAGGTGTGACAGTGTGAATGCACATAAAGGCAGTGTCTCATCTCTGAACAGTGAGGTGGACACCAGGTAAATCAGTGTGACAGCTAGGCGTCTGCAGGACGCTGTCCAAACATGTGAGGAGTGGGACAGCTGGGCCGCCTCCCAGATGTGGCTGAATACATTGACCACACACACACACACACACACACGATGTGGCAGCAGGAGTCATAACAGAAAAGGCCTCAGCTGTTGACACGTAGAGAAAAAGGAGGACCAGCTCTTCTTGGCCGACGTGCATGTCAACCGTCCTGGGATGGAGGACAAGTGAGGTTAAATCACCCTGACAATAGTTGCCAGTCAAGTTAAAGAATGACAGGTGCATATGAATTTGTATGTGTGTGTGTGTGTGTCCATGCCTGTGCGTATTCATGCATTTTGTTTCCTTGTGAATAGCTTTTCTCTTGCATTTTTCTCAGTTGTTACAGCAGTTTGTGGAGTTTTGTGTGGGTGTAGAATGGAATAGATTGTGCACAGAACCGTGCAAATTTATGGCACCCTTCTCCCTCCTCCCTTTCTGACGCCTCCACACACACCCCCGCACACATACTGGAATCTGGCATAGCCTGGCCTGCTACCCATTTGAGTCTAACTGCTTTACATTTGTACCAATATTACATAATGTGGCATAAAGCTAAAAGTTAAAATTCAACCTTGGAGGAGATGTGTTCATGTCCGGTGGGATTTAGAAGTTTTAACATTACTCCACCAAAGTTCTTATGAAAGCAGAGCTGTTGACTGAGAAAGACAAGATACCCCACCCTGGGCCCTGCTGTAGACAAAATCAAGTATGCCATCTTGTGTTCATTATTAGTATAGCAAATCTTCAAGTAAATTGGTATGGGAATATCATAAATAACAGGTTGCTGTTAATGAATTTGTTCCCGGCTGCTTTTTTGGGAAATGCTCTGTCAAATGTATTATCATATATATGAGAGTGGTGTTGAAAAGTACACAAGGGAATGTGTGTGTCTCGCCATATCTTGACCTCCCTCCACGTCTGAGCCACAGCGATTAAACTTTAAAGAAACGTAAATATTGTGTTTATTTCTTTGAATAATTGCTAGGGGTTTTTTTTGGTCACTACCTGTAACATTCTCCTAATTAGTCTCCCCCTGAGATAATTAAACATTTTGAGCTTTGGTAAGTTCAGACATTATTCGCAGAGCCCAAGGGAGGTTAATAATTACTGTAATTGACTGAAGGCGGCAGCGTGATGATTTATTTTGCCAAGTGTTTTCTTTGGATTACAGCTGTAATGTTGTTTTATTAGTGCATTGTTCCACAGTCGCCACAGAGGAGGAACTGCTCTCAAATGATGTATGCGTGTTTGTGTGTGTGTGTGTGTGTCTTTAGCTATTTATTATGTTTTTGTAATGTTTTTCAAATGAGAATAATACATTTTTATATCACATTTGCTGTATGTCAGTCACTCAGTCAAGCTTAGTTAGTTACAGTTACAGAGAGGTGAGGAACAGGGCTGATAAAGTAAGAAACATCCTTTATCTGCGTTTGAGCCACCTTATCACTTTTGCTTTTTGCATCAACGTGTTTTTCATCATACGGTTAGTATATCTGGATACAGATTGCATGTTCATGTGAGATGTAAATGCAGCCAACTACAAGGGCAGTTGCAGGAGCATTAACCAACACACACATTTTTGGTGGTAGGGGATAACATTATCATATCATATATCATAAACTCCACACAGGGATTTGAACCCAGGAGCTTCTTACAATGAGGCAACAGTGCCAATCACTGTTGCACCACGCTGACCTAACTGGAAAATTAAAAGGACTTAAATATATAATTTGTCATAAGAAACAGTAGAATCATCTTAATATATCATGTATAAAATCTTATACACCTTAGTTGAATGGTTTCTTTCTCTCTCTCCTGGGCCCTTCCCCACTAATGTTGACAGGTATTTTTAGCCAAATCAAGTAAACGGTTTAATAAACAACCTATATGAAGAATTCTACAAATATATGTGTCCAATTTGCTCTAAGTCATACCTGCATACACTGAATGCCCTGTCATTCAGGATATGCCATCCTACGGGCTTCTTGAAAGGATAACAAATCAGCTAACCCAAAAGTTCCTGCCCTTTCATTGCCCTTTTGTTAAATGTATACAATATAATGCTGAGGTTTGGTGAGACTGCACAATTTATCATAACATACCTTTCGTAATAGCTTGGTAAAAGTTTGCTATCGGCATTCCTGTTCTTGAGCTTTCTGATCCTGCTATCATTGGACAGATGGTTCTGTATTTGCTCACTGTACTCAGGGATGTCCAAGCCAATCTCAGCAAGCCTTCATCACTTCTCTTACCCCTCCACTGGTGTTTTATGCGTGCTATCCAGGTAATTTCATTACCTGTTGTGGCCTTCTCCCTGTGCCTGATTGCTTTCTATAGGTTATCTGAGAAAAGATCCAATCAAGGCTCCAAATGCCCCTAACCTCAGGGCAGAGCCGCTGACATTTCCTGCATGTCTGCAGCTCCATCTCACAACTGCTTCTGTCCCTAGCTGAGTGAAAAGAGACAATAACTGCTGCTCTGCTTTGGTGGATATGTCTGTTTCCCCTGAAACATGTGTGCACAGACTTTGATTGTGTATTCAACAAGTACAATATGCTCACGGCTGTTTCATCGGAAATACAATAAAAATCATTGCATTCTGCTCAGCACATGAATTTACCTTTGTGATTATGTTCATATCAAGGGTGAGTGGGACGTCAAATACATTTATCATCTCTCTGTATAATATACCGGTTATATATCAGTTAGTTTTTAACAAAACTTGCAATAAAAAATAAATAATTCTAGACAATGAAATGTCAGATATTTGCTGATTTCAGCTTCATACATTTTTATGCTTTTCTCTGTTACAACAAGCACCATTTGTCCAATTGCCTTCAAACTTGCCAGAAATATTGTTCAGGGGTCCAGCATTTGCATAAAGTGTTTATCATTTCATTTAAATGTTTATTTTATTTTTTATTTGCTTTATCAAATTACAGTAGTAGGAGACATGAATGGAACCACCCTAGCATGTCACAGTTGTAAATGACATCATGAGTTGTTAATGATATTATGAGGTGTTAATTACATCATGAGTTTTTAATGAGCCACAATGCAAAGCACCAGAGATTGGCTCGAGCGAACGAATCTCCACAAAAGTCAGGTAACAATTACCTAATGTTAACGCTACGTCATGTCCAAAATGAGTCTAGGGTTAGGGGTGATGGGTAGGGCTGAGAGGATGTTATGGGAGGGTCGGCAAGAAAAGGTAGAAACACCCAAAGGGCAGCTTTCGTCCAGAAAGACCAGACAGAGAGATGTGGAGGTTGGGTCACAGGAGATGACACACAGCACCGATAGCACAGTGGGTCGATTACCCGGCCTGATTGAGCTCTCGCACCAGGAGAGTGGTGGTGCAGATGATGGACAGAGCACTTTGCTCTAGTTAACAGAATAATAATTGCCCCACAAATGGATGAAGAAAACATGTATTACATGGAGACATTATGTTTAAAATGTGTAATCTTTTTTAAAATGTTCCTATTTTTTATTCCCTCTACCAAGGAGGTTGTCTTTTATACCACATCTGTGTGTGTTTTTTCTTTGTTTTTTTGTTGTGTGTATTTCTTTAGCAAAATTTCTCAAGCCAAAACTTTGGGACCCAGGGAAGAGCTAATTCAATGTTCATATGGATCCAGGACTTTATAAAATGATATCTTAAAATTGTGAAATATGGCATTTTTCCAAAAAAAAGTGTCAATTTTTTCAAAAGCAATTCACCAATCTCATGATATACTATCAATAGGCACAATTTGATCCGTATCCGGTAGAATAAAAAAATGCTTGGACGGGGGGCAGATTAATGGAATTGCTTCACATTAAGAAATTGAAACATAAAACCACCATTAGTGAAGCTAAGATGATTCAAGTAGCATGATTAGAACCAGACACATTGCGTCTAAGCTTGTTGGGCCTTAGTGGTGGTGTGTGCTCTAATGCCCTTCTCTTTTAGGATTTTTACTGAAGTGACCATGTTACTTAACCACAGCAGTGATGCGTCCAGTCTTTTTTCCACACCCTGTGGACAGACAGAGCTCTGCTGGACACCTCATCATGGTTAAACAAGTCCTTTCCGAACCATAACCAATCTGTTCCACATTGTCACTGCTGACATTATATACTGCTCTGCTCAGCATATGGACATTCACTGCAGGGGCTGCTGCACACCAATTACTCACTTGTCCTGGGCTAAAAGCCAACCACCTTTCTCCTTCCAGTCAGTGACCTCCAGGATGAAGACAAACTCCACCTCGCAGACATAAAGCTTTATCTAAACCGAACCAGCGCGGATGGCACCGACCCAAACACTCAGCTGCCCTGTTGCCTTCTACACTGTCCTGTTGCTAATAGCCTTCGTCCTGATGAGAGCAGCCCTCTGGTCTGCAGTAAGATGTGGACCCTGCTGTATTAAATTGCCCTCCTAATATAATGATGTGTCATTGTTGTAGTCATTAGCATCCTCATTACAGGTTAATTGCAGTAGTTATCAAGGACTTGAGCTTTCCATGCTTGAAAATGTAAATTAAGTCTTGTTTAGTGAGAATGAATCAAATCAAAGTTCAATCAAATCAGTCAGATGACAATATCTTACAGGCTCCCTTTGTTTATTGATTAGCAGTCATTTTTGTACTTTGATGTGTCAATCTGGGATACAAATACAGCAAATCATTTCAACTTTGTATCAACTCCATTTGTTTTGATGTCATGCCCAGTAACATTAATGTAATATACATATACATGTTTTTGTCCATGATTCTTTCTTTCACATTCAAAACAGAATCTTGATTTTTGACTTAACATATTGAAACTGTCAACCTAACTTAACCATTAACCTGTCCTGTGGAGACAAACACTGCAGTCAAACACTTTCTGTAGCTCTAAAGAGGATTTCTACATTTATCCACCGCTGGTTTGGTCCACTCTTCTGGAGCAAACGGCTCCATCTTCCTCAGTTTTGATGGGGGCCTTCTTCTAACCACCACTTTCATTTCTTTCCATTCAGAACAGAATTCAGATCAGGAAACCAATGTCTTCTTCTCGTGCTCGCTGAGGTATGTTTGTGGTCATCTTGCTGGAGGACCCATGACCTTCAACTGAGACCTAGTGTTCTGACACTGGGCTATGCATATTATAATTTCATTGTGTCCTGCATAGATTCAAAGCAGTAAAGCAGCCCCAAAACATCTCTGAACCTCCTCCATAGAGGAGGTGGTGTTCATTTCCAGTGACATTCTTTCTTCCACAAGGACTGTGTCTTGTCCATGTGTATTTTCGCAAACTCGTCAGATATTTTGTGTTACTAAAAGATTCCAAAACAGAGAGCTCAAGTGTGGGCTTCAAGGAATAAAGTGAAGGTGCTCTATGGAAAGGGGCTCAAATTGATCAAAAAACAAGAAAATGATGAGGGCAGACAATGCCAAAACATGTTGGAGTAGTTTTTAACTTTTGCAACCATGCAGGTCATTTTTATTATTAAATATAAATTATCATTATGTCTTAAAATCTTTTATTAAGTATTTTTTATTTATTTTTCATCTTTTTTTTCATGTTGGTGTTTTATACATGCCATCTTGGGTCATCGTGGAGCCCATTTTCAGTGGGAGAGGGACAGATGGTTCAACCTGAAATTGTCGCATCTTGAGCTTAAAGGTCAGCTTAAATCTGTCTTTGAAATTTTCTTTGCTGCTGTCTCAAAATTGTTGGGAAAGGGATTAGTATCGTCCTGTTTCAGTCAGCACAAACTCCACAACACTCAGTCACAATGACCTTTGTTTCTTTTTAAAAAAGACTGGTTTTCTGGTCTTACATTATCTATGATGTCCTTCATGTTAATTTCTCAGGCTCCATGTGGTTGCACGTTGAGCTTGTGCCTCTCCCTGCCTTCGTGTATCTATTTCTAACTCTCAGCCCACATGCAATAAGTTTTGCATGTGGGCTGTCTCCGCCTCCACAATCGTTGCTGACTCACTCACTAACTCACAAACTTAATAGAGCATAGGATCTCTCTCTCTCTCTCTATCTATCTCTCTATCTCTCTCTCCCTTTGGTGGGAAACAGAATGATTCTCTTACAACCTAATTCAATAAAACTGATGTCTTATCTCAGATGTATGCTATGTAAGAGTTTAAAGTGTCAGGTTTAAATGTGTTGGGAGGGCATGTTGAACCTTTGATGCAATGATTTAAGCGGGCTCAGAAAACACAGAGCTTTAGAAAAATCTTCTCCTCGTGTGCGAATTCCTTGGTGTACGTGTGGTGGAACCAGACAGACAGCCATTAATAAACGCGTCACTCTGCTGAATGACTCAGAAGCTTATCAGACATCAGAGAATGGCGGATACAAAGAAAAAATGACTTTATAACTGATTTATGTCACAGCAGATATTTTCACTTTACACCACTAAAAACGTCTGTGTAACATTAATGGCTCAGGTACATCGTCACTCTACCTGGGCCCCCACGCCTGTTATACCAAAATGAAACAGAACCGTTATTAATGTCTTTAAAACAACATCTGCCACGAGGAAGCTGTGTTCAAACAAATGAAAACCTGTCATGAAATCCTCATCAACTGTGCCATTTCCCCTGTCAGAGTTGCATTCCACAACCAAAGTGTCTCTGTGACCCCTGGCCTTTGACCTGATTTGTGTCGAAATTACATGTTTCTCATGTTTTACGTGTTTCCCTCCAATTGTTCCTGCACCCTCCTACATTCCAAACACTGATGTAGACTCTTAAGTTACTAATGCTGTAGATGTAAAAATTATCTGTAACCTGTTTCCCCGGAATAGATGCAGTTAAAGAAAACCTATGAAGATGTTTGTATTGATTACTCATCAAATGTGGTCCAAGCTTTGTCAAAATCATAATACACAACCTGCTCAAAGTAGTGATTAAGAAAAATGTGTATCTGTACTTGTTCTCATTCACACTTTAGATTAGTTTAAGTGGAATAATCCAATCATCTGTCTGTCCGCTTATCCATTGCGGGGGGTGCTGGAGCATATCACTCAATGACAGACAAGCTCATTCACACTCACACAATAGTAACACAATGGTTTCTCTTTTTCCTAAACTGCATGTCTTTCAGATTCGACCTCAAGGCCTTCTTGTTGTGAAGTAACGGTGCAAACCAATGACTACCTCTGGTTTGAAGACTTCTCATTTGGAGTCAACTGAGTTTGAGTTACAGATTAGAGATGTGGATTGGAGAGGGGCTCTGCTTTACAAAAAGGCTAACAAAGAGTGGTTACTGACAGAGGCTGCTCTTCACATATGAACCCCATCAAAACAAATGTCAGAGGACCTTAGAGGAATCACTGTAGAGATGCATAAAGATTGAGAGGGTCCTGCGTGTTCAGTAATTGACAACATGTCTACAAATAGAAGGAATTAGTCTTAGTTTGTAGTGATGCTTCTTCTAGTTGACCTATCCACTTTTGCTGCCGTACATTGCAAATTTCCCCGTTGTGGGACAAATAAAGGATTATCTTATCTTATCTTAATTTTGTACCTTTGCTGGCAAGGAGTGGACAGATCACAACAACAGCACAAGGAAAACAGCAGAAAACCTTCAGAAATATCTACAACGTGCTTGAAAATCCACGTGGTCCACTAGAGACCACTGAACAAAATGGATATCTGCTGCAAGATATGAGCATTGCACAACCACCCGAATAGCCATTATCTTGTGTTCCTGCATGCTTTATCAGTAATATTGCAATGTGGCCTTTGTTCCAAGTGGGTGTAGCCTGTGTGGGGGGGGGGGGGGGTAGGCGGGGGGGGGGGGAAACGTGGAAGGGTCACCCGAGGCTCGGAGTCGACAAAACAAAAAAAAAAAACAAAA
>OMOW01025640.1:4266-17377 GCA_900312555.1 Lamprogrammus exutus | reverse complement strand
ACACATAGTATGGACTTTGACCTGTACCGAATCTCACAACAGTCTGTCATCCACTGCCAATTTAGCCCGTCCTCCAGTCTGGTCTGCTGCCCTCCCACACTGTCAGAAGTCAACTAATACACCCACACTCAGTTATGTAAGGGGATCATCCTGAGCAGCCATTAAAATGATCCATGACACCGGAGGTGTGGAGGCACAGTACTATTTGATGCCTATAGAAAAATCAGTGCATTAATGTTTGATAAAGCTAATAGTTCTCAGCACATTCACTCTCCGCACATTATAAAATTCCTCTCCTTCAAATATTCACCCTCCAACCTCAACTGTATGTAAAATGCACTAGAATAGCTGCAGTTTCCCTGACACTTTAATGACCCCTGCTCCTCCAGACTCTCTGGCTCTTTCTCAGACATCTCAATCACCTTCCCCTCTGGTAAAAACTCTCATTTCACATGAGCGCTTGCTGTGTTGCTCCTCCAACAGAAACAAAAAGGCAGCCTCTCCATCATCTGGCAAACCATAAGTGTCCCTTTATCTTCCCTCCCTCATTAAACTCTGAATAACTCAGCAGAGAGGCAGAGATAGGAGAAAAAAGCGATTGAATTCTGCTGGGGGAATAAAAGCCCCTTGAGGTTGCCATTTTGAATGTGTGCCATGTTGAACAGGCTGAATCCAGAGACCCTGAGACAACAGATCAAGAAGAATAGTCTACAGACACAGCTCCAGGCCTGCTGACCAACTGTAGATAATGTACCATGGATGCGGTGTCATTGTAGTGAGAGGCTGAAGTCATGATGATGACCCATCGTAACCTCAGAGGAGGCAGGCAGAGATGGAGGAAGGAGGTTTGAAAGGGAGGTCAGAGGGGAACAATGACACCAGATTTGATACCTCTATTCAAAAGCAGCATTTGGGACCTGGTCTCACTGAATGTAGCCCAATTATTCCAATTCAGCACCAATGCTGGGAATGAGTAGGGCAGAGAAAGGGGACTCAAGAAAAGAAAAATGTTTGACATTCAGGCAGGCAGGCTGAGCGAGGTAACAAGTTAATGGCCCTTTCAGAAAACATGGCCAACTACTGTTTGACGGATCTAGGAGTCTCAGATGGGCCATCAGGGGTGGGACCAAGGATGGAACTCATGGGAACCCAGTCTCCCATCGAAGAGAATAATCATCCTGACATTTAAAAAATGTTTTGTGAGCTGAGTTCTCGACGGTTTGAACATAATGGGAGAGTCTCTTTCTGATCTGCCACCATATGGAGCCACAATGCTGCTGAAAGGAGCCACATGACTAATGCTTGTTACAATACCTCCATCATATCACAACAATCTAAACCTAAGGATCTACGTTTATTGTTTAACTTCATTCAGATTTAGTTTTTTGAAACATCATGAGTCTGAATAAGAATAAGTTATTTATATTATATTTGCAAATCAACATAGTTGAGCTGAAAAGGTATTTGCAGATTGAAAATGAATGCACAAGACCCAGACTAGGTGACACAGCAGCTCCTCTAATAAAACAGACTTATCCAGGGGACTCTAATCACAATTACAACTAGGAGGGCGCTCATTAGTTCATAGTCCTACCAAGGTAGAACAAACCAAAATGTTGTCTTGTTTAATATTTTCTTAATTAATAATGGTATTTATTGTATAGTAACTTTCTTTATTCAAAACAAAGGTTTTTCAAATTTGGATCTAGAACAAATTTTATCTATTGATATTTTATCATGGATAAATATGCCTGATCAATGAGATTGGTGTATTACTTTTTTTTTTTTTAACTGACCAGAATTTGGAAAAATGCCCTATTTCCCAATATAATAGATCATTCTAAAAAATCCTGTATCAACCCCTGGTCTCTGATCGCCTTTCTTCCCTGGGCCATGAGCCACCCTTCCTCCAATTTCTGTAGGTACACATTTGTTTGAGTAATCCTGCTACCAAATAAATAAAACAAATTATCATGCAACATACATACATACATACATACATACATACATACATACATACATACATACATACATACATACATACATACATACATACATACATACATAAAGATACAGACATTGGATTTTAATAGGGAATTAAAACCTGCAAGTTCATTTAATTTGAAAGATTTTGGCTATTAATTAGTCAAGGGGCCAATCAGGGCTAAGTCTTAGTCTGAATTTAATAATGTCTTCAATAAATGAAATCTTTGTTTGCATATGTGCTGAATGTGCAAAGTAGATGAAATTGAGAAAACTTGAAATGTTGTTGTAGGTGCCCTTAAATAAAAGCCCTAACAGGTGTGTAGTTTTGTATGAGCAAAAGACCTTCATTGAAGGAACATCATAAAAGACATCTTTTACATTAAAGCCATACCGCACTTCACATCAACAATATCTGCTAAATCAACAGTTACTGCTCCAAACAAATTCAACTATTGCTTATTTATGAGAAAAAGGAGGTTACAAGGAGAGGAGCAGAGAGGAATGTAATCCATGAATAGTTTCTATCTCTAAATCTAACAAATACTAGGAGGAACAATGTAAAATATTTACATATTTTAGTCAGCCAAGAGAAGTTTTGAAAATATTCTGCAGGGTCAACATATACTGTATATTAAAGTGTGTATATGTGTGCGTTTATATTTTTTTATATTTATATTCATTTCATCATCATCATCATCATCATCATCATCATCATCATCATCAACATCAACAACAACAACAACAATAATAATAATAATAATAATAATAATAATAATAATAATAATAATAATATATTGCATTATATGTATAATTATCATTGTCATTATCATTCTTCTTCTTTTTCTTCTTCTTCTTATTATTACTAGCAAGTTGTTTTGAATTTGAACAGGGAAATTTGAACAACAATATTTTATTTCAAAGACCTAATGTTGTGAAAACCATATTTTTTAAATACAGTGGCAAGGCATGCTGGGATAGCTAATGGGATAGGCCCTCAGGGTTGCTGTGGACAGCCCAAGACAGGTGATCTGTCTGACAGGCTGAATATAGATACAACCAAAGCTAAATAGCAGAGAAATAATGATAATGATAATGATAATGATAATGATAATGATAATGATAATGATAATGATAATGATAATGATAATGATACACCTTATTCTTATTCTTATTCTTATTCTTATTCTTATTCTTATTCTTATTCTTATTCTTATTCTTATTCTTATTCTTATTCTTATTCTTATTCTTATTCTTATTCTTACATACATACCAACTACTTCTTAAACAGTCAATACACCCCCTAACCCACACTCAACCTTTTGAACCATAGTATCAGCAGTATGTCCCACTTCCACAGCCCAGGAATAATAAACCTGTCAACAAGAAGTCTCCTTGGAGGCCACTGTTGACACTTTGTTGACAGTGGCAAGGCATGCTGGGATAGCTAATGGTATAGGCCCTCAGGGGTGCTGTGGACAGAGGACAGCCCAAGACAGGTGAGTTGTCTGAATATAGATACAACCAAAGCTAAATAGCAGAGATAGACAACAACAATAATCATATTCTCTTTGTTGACCAATGATGACTGTAAAACCACAATGATATTAATTAATATTGTAATTACAATTCAATTATTACTGGACTATAGTGAAATGGTTTTCAAATTGAATTTGTGGGGTCTAAGACAAAGCTAAGAAGTCGTAAATTTAACTGTAAGATTTCATGATTTAATATATATGGTTTTCACTACATCACGTCTTTGAAATAAAATATCATTAACATTTCCCTGTTCAAATTCAAAACAACTTGCTAAACATATATTGTAGCTGCCAGCAGTCCACATCATTCAGTCAGCATCTTAACTCTGAGTATGTGTTGATAATTAAAAAGGTTATGTCATTAAAATATGAATCTTAATTGAGCACATAACAACACTTCCACTTTAAAGCTAAGTGCATCTCTACTCTAAACTCCACCACGTGAGCCAGAGTGACCTTGCAGACTCCAACACGTATTAGTGATTCCTTCCTTATTATAACCACGTGCCTCAAATTCAGCAAGTCTTTCCTCCCTTGACACATGTAATAATAATAATAATAAATTCGATTTGAAGCGCCTTTCTCAAACTCAAGGACACTGTACAGTATTAAATACAAAAAAATACAAATAAAATTGTACACACATCTTAACATCTGCACTGATTAAGACACTCTTCACATACAGTATGTGGTGCTGACAAGGAGCAGCTGGAGTTTCAAGAGTGTCCTGTACACTTTGTCAGTCAGCCTTGTTACAGAATTCATCACCAATATCATGTCAAACTTTTCAAAATGTACAGTAGAAAGCAGCAAATGGAAATGAAAGAGGAGAGGTTTAAAGGCAGGTAGGGAAAGAGGGTGTTGTTAATTGGGTCTTGGGTCTTATTGGCACTGACCTGGAAAGCATAGCAAACACAGCGCAGTTCAGCCTCTCATTTTGGTTGGCGTCTCAGATTTCACACACCAGCTCCCTCCTGACTGCCTTTTGATGTTGGCCCCTCCACTATTTCTGAGGTAAACGTCGTTGGCTTGAGAAGGCATGGGGGAGAAAAGAAGGAGATGGGGTTGAAATGTTTCTTTCTTGCCTTTTTCCTCTTCCTCCTCCTCCTCATCTTCTTCTTCTTCTCATTTTCTTTACTTCCCCCTTGATGCATTTTTTGCACTGGCTGAAATCCTCCTTTCTCCTCAATGGCAAATTCCCTCCACACATCACTGGGAGAAGAGGAAAAAAGAGTGCAAGAGGGAAAGAGAGAGATAGTGAGAGTCCTGTTTTGAGAGGAGGATGACATAGTCAGAGAGAGACAGAGAGAGAGACAGAGTGAGAGAGAGAGAGAGAGAGAGAGAGAGAGCGCGCAGCAAAAGTGTGCTCAGTCACCTCTTCTCCCTCCTGTTCAAATTTAGAGGCTGGATTTCAGCCTGCAAGGCAAACTCTACTGGGCATGCCCACAACTGAGATGCACACACTTCATGATGCACACACTTCATAATGCACGCTCACTTCCTCTACTTCCTCTCTTGTTCTTGCCTTCCCCTCCTCCCTGAATCCTGTCACTTTCTCTCCATGTCTCTCTCCCCCTCCCTCTTTCCCCCTCTCCATATAGCTCTCATTTGAGCAGGAATCAGGAATGCTGCTCAGACCAAAGACCACTCAGCTCTAAGGAGCATGCCCCACTTCATACTAAAAAAACAAATCCCCCAATCCTCCCTTTCACACTAGGCTGAAAAGGACATGGAGAATGGGACAGGGGAGACAATACAATGACACTTCAGAGTATATGAAAAAAATCCCATGCTGAGACACATCATTTGTATCATAAACTTTATCTAGCTTTGAGACCTACAGTCACTGATGCCAACCATTGTTTATATTATAATTCTAATCAATATCAGTCAATCATGTCATCAATATCATCAAGCATTAGGCTGTCTAGACTTCAACAGTGTAATTTTAATGCAAAAGAATGTACACGTCACTATGGCAATCAAACAAAATAATTTTGATAATGAAATATGCTGAATGAAAAAACTTTCTTACACACACACACACACACATACACAGAATCACTTCTGCTTCGGTGAGATAAAAAAACAAACTGTCTGTACCTATGCACTAATTGCTGCATTGTTTACTCTCATTTTTATAAAGTGATGGTTTTCTTTAGCTAGTCTGCCTCGTGTCTGTGCTATCACAGGCTCCCCACGTTGACCCAGATTCTCCCCAAACTATCAGGACACTGTGTATCAAAACCAGGTTACGGAATGAGGACAATGAGTTCAGTAGGAGAAAGACAAAGAGAAACAGAGAGCAAGAGCTAGAAGGAGCTTTCTTGCAATAAAGCTTCAAAATACATTCCTTGTCCGGGTTACGTACAACCTGACTATTCCAGTTATTGAAAAATGACATAAATAAATAAAATCATTCAATGTATGCAACTGGAGCTTCATTCACATCAATGTTATACCATAGCATGTTCAGAGCAAAGACTACTCCATCTGGCCATCTAAAGTGTGGGTGACAGGGGGACAGGTGGAGGAGGAGTAGGAGGAAGGGGTTAGAGGTCCAGGGGCTGCAGATTTGACCACGAGAGATCAGAGATCATGAGAAATGACAGGTCAAAGCAAAGATGAGAGGTCAATGCCATGGCTGGATAAGCCAAGGGTAGCTTGTGTCCATGTTGGAGAAGGTGATAGAGTGAGAGAAAGGGGGTTGGGGGTTGAAGATATCAAAATTAAAAGCTACAAATTCAAACAATGGATGGAATAAATGGGAAGCTCAAATATCAAACAGAAGAAAAAAAAACAGAATGCACGTGACAATGTTGAAAAGTCACCCAAGACCTCTACGAGATACCTCTACGCGACTTAACGACTTTCAGATGAACTCTTGATAACTCTGCAAAAGCAGCTCTAATCAACTGAGGAACATTTGCTGTGTGCCAAACGCTTGCTCATCAGACTGTAACATTGTGGGTCTGCTGCCTTGCGACAGGAGGAAAACAGACAAATTAGCCTTCGCCATGCCTTCGCCATTTGAGCCTGCATCTTCAGACCACACTGGCCTGCTCCTCTTAGCTCAATACTGACTCATTAGCCATCTCACCTTGAGTCTCTGAGGACCCCTGACCCCAGCTATTGTCAGACAGAGTCTATCCGGACAAGAGGCCCACCACTAAACAAAGCCCTGTTAACTCCAGCTCTGCTGCCCCCTTGGCCATAGCCTGAACCCCCGCAGCCTGTCTGAGATGAAATAAAGTGTGTCAGACTAACACAACACACTGCTCACCAACCTGAACACCCCCTTCCCAGTGGCCACCACCCAGCCACCATGCCATGTGAAGAAAGCAGGAGTGACAAGCTGTTTACAGGCATTACAAGAACAGTGTCTGTCCATCTGCTGCTGTGCAAACACAGATGTGTGAGATGTAATGCTGTACTGCAGCAAGCCCCTACTAAGTGCACAGTGAGGAGGGTGAAAAGCAATGATGGTGGCAAGGCAGTTGTTTGTTTTCTCATTCTTCAGTCAATAAACCAATAACAAGTATCTACAGAACACACAGACATGTTGAACTTGCTAAGCACTGTGGTGCTTGTACTCTTATATTGATCTTCCTGTTGTGAAACTAGAAATTAATTCTATAAACAGTATGTACTCACATCTGCATTATTTATTATTTTAAGGCAGCAGATAGAAATGTAAAGTAAGTGTTTATGCATACCATAAAAGAGTCATAACAGGGACATTTCGAACCATAAAAAACTATGTGTGTCTTCACATTAAAATAACTTCTAGTCTTAGGACCACTGTGGGCAGGAAGGTCCAGGATGTACTGATTGTGACCAAGTCAAATCCCTCTAAGCACTTTCATCCATCGATGAGGCAATTAATTGATTTTGAAAAAGTACTGATCTTTTTTCCCCCCAGGCATCAATGGACATGGTTATAAGCTGTCATATTGACAAAATGCTGGAAGCATCATTTGCAACAACTGTCCTAACACCTTTTCTTTCCTTTCCACACTATAATAGCATATGACAGACACCATGATCAGTCTGCAGTACCTGTATTGACACCTAGAGCTAGAAATGAGTATTATAAACATAGTATTTTTCTACATCTTCATAACATTTTTTTGCATGCTGAATCAGCATCATCTCAGCTACATTTCAGTGCTCATCGCATGTCTCTGCCCTATTTGCTACTGTGCAGTAATTCCATTAATGCGCCCCCTCTCAAAGCAAATACAGTAGTTTAGTCTACCAGATCTGAATCCTTATTTGCACCTGTACCAAATTCCATCTATTGATAATCTATCATGGAATAACAATGCCTGATTTTTAACCGAAACCAAATAAATAAATAAACAAAACGACATCAAAAACATTTTTTTTAAAAGCCCTAGCCCCCAATGTTAAGGAATCCTGGATCCACCCATGGGTCTGGATGGGTAATTCTCTGGGCCATGTCACACCATTTTAACCAGTTTTATCAAAATTGGTTCAAGGGTTTTTGAGTGATCCTGCAAACAAACCAACCAACCAACCAACCACCATGTGTAAGCTATGCGAACTAAGGTACAAGAGTTCCCTCTTGTGCTTTTCGGTGGCCGTTAAACATGTACACCCACACATGGAGCACTAGTGCCCTCCTGTGGACTTAATACTACACAAAGCATGACAGTGTGAGGATAGGAAAAGCTAGTAAACATTGTGATTTGCAGTATATTGTGTGTGTGTGTGTGTGTGTGTGTGTGTGTGTGTGTGTGTGTGTGGGTGTGTGTGTGTGTATGGAGGGGGGCGGGGTTAACAGCTGATTACTCACAGTGACAACAAAAACAGCAGCAATAGAAGCTTTTCACAGGACGTTTGTGTACCCTCTGCATGTCTGACTAAAAATAAGAGCTTTTTATGCAGTGGTAAAACAGGTATATCAAAAGAAAGCATGATATCACTGAATCACATTGTTTTGTCCTGTTGGACAATCATTCAGTAAAAACCCTCTGTAACAGCTGCCTACACATAAAAACAACATCAATAATAATCATCATCATCATCATCATCATCATGAAGCATACATTATTGGTTACAATGGTCATGGCCTACCTGCTCACCTGGTTGTTAGTTTATCATGAGTAATTGAAGCCTTCACAGAGCCTCTTCCCAACAAAAACACGAGCTCTGAAGTGAAAGCTGCACACCAGCCAACTCCACTTTTAAAGGCAGGATTCTGCAACAAAGCACAATTTAGAGAATAGATTGAGTGCATTGATCTGGCCTTGAAAAAAAAATCTGTTGTCATTGATGACACTCATTGTTAATGCTTTTGTTGGCGAGGCTGAAGAGTGATTCAGGTCCAAACATCCAACATCTATTGGTATGCTATTAAGAGACACTCTTGTCAATAGGCTGAGAAGGTTATCAGTCCAACATTGCAGTCAATAAAATGAAAAAAGTGGAGAATGGAGTTATTCCGTGGTGGATAAAAGGCTTAAAGTTCAACAGCTGATTGTTTTTGACAAATTCCTTAACATCTTGTACCCCCTGATGTAGGAAAACTCATTTTGATTATTAACATTGTTTACTTGTTGTCATCTCATACGATTGCAACATCCACAAGGTAATATTGGGTTTCTTGTGCTTTATTGTTGTGAAGCTGCACCTTCTTTATTGGGAAAAAGGACATGATGATTGTTCAAAGGTCTTGAAGGCTATTCACTCCCCCCAACCAATGAGCTATTTGAAAGTTATGGCTGCCTTCACACTGTGAAAAGGAAGGAGGGGAACTGCTTTCTCCAGAGGCCCCCTTGCCTATAATTTGCAATCAATCACAAATTACTTAAAAACCTGTAAAGGAACACTGAGAGCACTATTAGATTGCAAAGATGCATTATTCTCCAACAATTGCTTTGGATTTTTACAGGGAACAAAGGTCCTGCCTTTTGTTTATCATTGTGTCACTCTCATAAATTACACTGGGACCACCTGAAGGACCTGAGCATGAGTCTGCCAGCATATGGAGTCAATGCCAAAATATGAGAATATAAGTATGTAGCATGTAGAATGTAGCATGTTTCTCTATCAGTGTTATTGTCGATTAATTACTTAATTACAATGAATTTGCTTGCGTTAAAGCAGCACTATGTAACTTTTGACCAGGAATTATGATCTTCAGAGTAATGGGTAAGGCAGATTGGTCTGTGTCGGTTAGGATAATTCCCTTCTGTGGCTTGTTTTTGCTTTATTATTTTCAAATTTTGTGGCTTAAAAAACATACTGTAAACAAACTGTGCCATGGCCATCTTGCAGTTTTTGACATTTTGTATTTATGTAGTGAAATGAATGTAGAAAGCTGTGTCAGCCTCTCCAGGGATGACATGCAGGCCTGGTCTGCACAACGCAGGATTCGCAGTGAAGGAACATGGAGTCCGGACATCTACTCTGGATTACCCCTGTGAGGCGCATGGTGCTCGGCCTGCGCTCTGCAGGACTCAGGGTGGTGGAGCCCGGTTGTGTGGAACACAACCAGGGGTGAGAGGCCAAATGCTTGTTTGGGATTAATACAAGGGATCGTGGCATTATGGGACACAAAACAGATGGTGTATTGGGCCTCTTTCTGCTCCACTAGTAAATAACATAAACTGAGCCCATAACGCTCTAATAACTAAAGTGTTTTATTTTACCTTTATGAAAGTACTGTTGTTGGGATCTTGAGGTTGGCAACAGTACCAAGGTGCAATAACATTCACAAAAGTATTAAGACAGGACGTTTGCTTTGCTGCAAGAGAATATTTTTCGTAATAGTTGAGAACAGCTGCCCCATGTGCACAATTATGCCATTAGTAACTTAAGCAGCCACATAACTGTTTGCTAGCAGCATCAATGTGTGAAGTAACATTGGTAGTAGCGCTGGCTGTAGGTGAGGTGGAAAAGGTACAGATTCTGCTACTTACTATGGCAACCTTTTCGTTTCTTTTTTTTTTTTTTCAGCAGGCAGCCAGGAGTTATTGAAACTATATTTGCCTGACACTGTGATGATGACTGGAGTGCAAGCTAGTTCTGTCCTAGCAAAGGTTAGCAAAATTAGGAATCACTCATCAGTCACTGGCCAGTTTCCTAAGATGATGCAAGAGCATTTATAAGGTGATATGAGGAAATAAAAACAACTTTTCCCTTCTCAGGCTCTAGCTTACCTTGTAAAGATTACGATCATTATAGATTTGCAGGACTTTTCTAAAAAGGTTTGAGATATTTCACCATTTTTCATAACATTTCCAGGTTTTTTCCAAAAAAAGACTTTTCTGGGATTTTCATGACCGTAGAAACCCTGCATCAGGCTATAATTTTACCTCCAATCCTCAGGCGAAAAGGATTCTCTTGGCCACCCACACTGTGTAGACATAAACTAAGTCAGTGAATGTAACTGTTTATGGTACCTGCTGGGATATAAATCAATAGAGGCCTACGAAAGATGCTGGTTGTTTTATTTGTCAGTTGGATTACTCAAAAACGCCACTCAGAAATGGATTACTGAATGGGCCAACTAGGCACAGCTCGGCGATTGCATGATGATACTGTCAATAACTTACATTAATTGCAACACAATTTAATGGATTAGTTATTCATATCACCAACAAAGCCCAGAAATGTCCTCTGCAACAGCCTTAACATTTACCTAGACGGTACAGCATGGCACTGTCAAAGTGACAGTTATCCTCAGTTTATGTGATGATGTAGCTCAGTAGTTGAGTGCATGCATTGCATGTATGAGGTCATAAGTTCAATGGGTTATTTCACTGAACTGTTTGTTGGTGAGCTTTTAGGTTTCATTGTGTAAAGTCAGCCCTGCAAGACCTCTGCTGAGATGCTGAGATGGAGCGAAGATAAAGTTCAAAGAATTTGTTTCATGTGCGAACAAGAAATAAGAGATTGCTGTCTGCTAACACAGTTACCAAAGTTAAGTTTCAGAGTCAAAGAAAGCCTCACATTACTAGGGGGAGTGAAGGAAAACACCTTGTGTGTTATGTATGTGTAAGGATTGCAGCTGATAGTGTGGAACCAAGCAAACAAAGAAGATTCAGTATCTGTTTAAACCAGTTTAGAATTTCCAGATTCACAGAACAGCAGCTTTGGTGTGTGGGAAAAAAACAATATCTATCAGCAATGTGTCATTCCTTGTGTACTTTATTGTTCCTGTAGTAACTGCCAAAATATGCAGTAGAATGTAAAATATACAATAGAGAGCCAAAGAAACAATGTGTGTGTGGGGTTTTGTGTGTGTGTGTGTGTGTGTGTGTGTGCATATACAATCATGGAGATACATAAGGTACATAAACTCAATGATTCAGGTCTAATTCAATTTAGCTGGAATCGGTGAGAGGCTCGCTTCTGGATGGAGACCACACTTCATGGTTCAATCTGCAAATGAAATAAAAAATGTGAATAATTCACTGCAAAGACTTTTCATAATCAGAGTTTGTAACTTAATTTTCACCACATATGTGGGTCTGCTTCAGTTTAAGATACACACAGAAAGTCACTCCTCTCTCTCTCTCTATGTATAGACATGGCTAAAACTGCTGGTACCATTCCAATAATAAAAACCAACAACACAAATTTTGTTGAAGTTGAAATTGACTGAACTTTAGTTCTATGTGTGGGTGGTGGGTATAATTAAATTATTTATTTATGTTTTCTTATTAATCAAATTTTTCACATTATATAGGTTAATGTTTTTCGTTTTGTTTTTTGTGCTGTTAAATTAGATTTTATACACTTTTCCTGTATGTTCTTTTAGATGGCTTACCTGCAGCACAAGGGTAGATGTATTCTGTCTCAGACCCGTCACCTGAGAGGAAGAAAAGGAGAGAGAGAGATTGAGCAAACAGTGATAGCGGCTTCAGGTCTAACACTGAAAAATTAAGATGATGGTTTATGAAAAAAGTGACAGCTACCTTGCTTCAAGAAATTCTGCTTTTATAAAAACTGATACTATTTCACTGTAGTAAATGCTAAGGCTTTTTGAACAGAATAGCTGATTTGCAGTGATCAGATCTGCAACGTGACTAGTAGATTACTGTGTCCTCGAGTACTGCAGCGCTGCTTATTTTTTCATCTCTCCCTGCTTTATACACAGCCAATTACCTAAATCAGGTGTGTTTAACCAATCAAGACCTGGAGACACTCTGGCCATATTTACACCTATATTTGAAAATTAATTCATATTAGGGGCTTGTGTTGATCAGAACTTTGCATTCAGTTTGCTACTGTGGATAATGGAGGTAATTCATAAAGCACAGCACCAGATTTAATGTGTGGTTAAAGGGAAAATTGCATATTCTTTCATTCATAAGTATCTGTTACTGCCTTTTTATATGGCCCTTTTCCACTACTTCAAAAATCTCTGAAAAACACTTGTTTTTACTCTATTCTAACTGTCAACAACAATGGACTCCCAGAAGTGGATTCCAGAGGATGTCCAGGCACTCATTGCCATTTGGTTGGGAGACCATAGCCTAAGTCAAGCAGTTCGTACAGAATTTCACTTTAATTGCCACCTTTGCTGAAACCGAAGATCGGAAGAGCACACGTCT